>CABHPR010103369.1:0-12506 GCA_902168415.1 Peromyscus melanophrys | reverse complement strand
CTTAGTTCCTTCCTTCCTTCCTTCCTTCCTTCCTTCCTTCCTTCCTTCCTTCCTTTTCTTTTTTTTTTTTTCTTCTCTAGACAGGGTTTCTCTGTAGTTTTGGTACCTGTCCTGGAACTCACTTTGTAGACCAGGCTGGCTTCGAACTCACAGAGATCCACCTGGCTCTGCCTCCCAAGTGCTGGGATTAAAGGTGTGCGCCACCACTGCCCAGCTTGACAGGGTCTTTCTAGGTAGACCAGGCTGGCCATGAATTCTCTGAGACTGGGATTGCAGACGTGCATCACAGTAACTGCCACAGTAATCTGAAACATGCTTTGGGCTTAATTTTAGTTGTTGTTGTTGTTGTTTTCATCTGCACACCCACTGTAGAGGTACTTTCTATATCTGGCCCCCCAGCCACATTGAAGGGGGGTGGGACTTTCTGCCTTTCAATGTTGTCTGCTCATTCCTCCCAGATTCTACCTGGGTCTCAGAAACAGCAGGAAGTTGAGTGCCTTAAAGAGAGAGTGTGCATTGGATAACATTTTCATGGAGTTTCTGAGCAGGCTTCTCTCTTTACTGGCCAGCAGTGTGCAGGGGTGTGGAGAGGCTGTGGGAATGATGCCCCGGCTCACCTCTGCTTTTTCCTCCCATCTTGATGCTTAGGCCCGTTTTCCCATCAATGCAAAGCCATTTTTTCTAGGTTCTTACTACAACTTTTCTCTCTCTCTCAGCCTCTACTTTATCTTCCTTTTCTGTTTACATTCTAGTTTCTTCTTCAGAGATATCCTCAGTCAGAGTGACTTCCAGTTAAATGTAGTCTGGAGTCAAGATATTCACAGTTGCCAAAGACCCAGGAGTGAATGTGTGTATTTGTATTTGTATTTGACATGACAGGAGCATTGTGGGCAGATACCATAGTGGACAGTCCTTGCCTCCTCTGCCTGAAGCTCCCTGGTGTCATCACTTTTTGCTTGGGAGAAAGTGGGATGAAACTCTGAGTGTCATTTTTTGCTTTGCCCTACCTACTCCTATACCCCATCTTCATGTGCAATATATTTTTTTCCTCTGGGTACTGGAGATCAAACTCAGGACCTTCCACATACTAGGCAAGTGCTCTATCACCTAGCTATACCTCCAGTCTCTACCCCATCTTCACAAGGCTGGACCAAGGCACAGAAATGTTTCCTTCAGGGTCATATAGCTTCTGTGTGCTGCCCTTTGTCTCTGTTCTTTTCTTTTTTTAAAAAAAAAAAATCTGTGTGTGTGTGTGTCTGTCTGTCTGTCTCTGTGTGTCTGTGTGTGTTTGTGTGTCTGTGTGTGAGTGTGTCTGTGTGTGTGTGTGTGTGTGTGCCCATGTCTGTGTGTGTGTCTGTGTGTGTATGCGTAGGCCTGCATGCTTGCCCATGCCATGGCATTCATGTAGAGGTCAGAGGCCAGCTCTGTGGACTTGGTTCTCTCCTTTCACCTTTACCTGAGTTCTGAGAGCAAACTCAGGTCCCCAGGCTTGCCGACAAGCACCTTTCCCCGAGGAGCCCTCTTCCTGGCCCTTGTTCTATTTGAGACAGGATCTCATCTTGTGGCTCAAGTTGACATGGAACTTGTGATCCTCCTGCCTCAGTCTTCCAGCTGCTGGAACTACAGGTGTTGTCGCCCCTCCTGGCTTTCTGCTCTCCTCTGAGTGCTGTCTGTCTGCTGTGGGCCCTGCAAATGTGTGCTGTCACTGCGAGCTTCCTACTGAGTGGCATGACACTGTGTTCCCTTTCCTCTCCCTTTAGAGATGCAAAGATATTTTGTGGCTTAGAAGAAATAAAAAGAAAATATATTAATTGGAAAAACTGCTTTGAATTTGTTCTGTCTGAATCACATAGCTGTACTTCTTTCCACCTTGTCTCTAGACTATCTTCTAACTGTCTCTGTGGATCATAATAGTATCAGCGTTCCACCTAGTAGCAGCTGTCTGTTGAAAGAGACAAATACAGTCTATTGGGATCTGGTGGGAGGAATGCAGATATATGTGTCTTACCTTGCTTTCTTATTTATTTCAATAATTACTTGTTACTTATTTTAAATTGATTTTTATTATTTATGTGTATGGGTGTTTTGCCTGTATGTATGTGAACCATCTGTCCAGCTACTCAACACTTATCTGTTAAATGCCAGCCGTGTGCCACTGTTGAGAATGCTGGAAATATGGCTCCTAACCAGGCATCCTCACTTTCTGTTGTCGTAGATGTTTTGTTAGCAGGAGTGTGATGTCTGTCCTCTCACAGGACAGCAGAAATGGTGATTGGAAGAACACTGGGCTCCGGCTCTGTGTCTGGTTTGGATTGGACGTGACCAGCCACTTAAATGCTTTACTCCTTTTCCTTAACCATCAAAGGAGGTGGTCAAGACACTTAACAGGGGCTGGAGAGATGGCTCAGAGGTTAAGAGCACTGACTGCTCTTCCAGAGGTCCCGAGTTCAATTCCCAGCAAACACATGGTGGCTCACAACCATCTGTAACGAGATCTGGCGCCCTCTTCTGTATACATAATAAATAAATAAATCTTGAAAAAAAAAAGACACTTAACAGCTGTTTTCAGAGACAGAATCATGCCTGTAGAGATGCATTTTCAATAGAAGTGGTGTGCTTATATTAAAATGTGTCAATGTGTGTAGTCGTGAGTGTGATAATGTAAAATAATGTTTTGTTGTAAAATTTTACATGCAGTTCATTCCTGCTTGGTTGGGGCAATATTAAATGAATCTAGAAGTTTCAAGATACTGGCAAGATATAAAGTGTATTTGTTTTTCCTCTCTTCACAGAAGAAGATAATGCTGAATATGTTTTTAGACACCATGATGGCCGATCCTCCCCCACAGTGCCTTGTCTGGCTACCTCTCATGCATAGGCTTGCCCATGTGGAGAACGGTGAGCATGGTTTGACCCTTCATCCCTTAGGCTGCAGGGAGGAGGAAACTGTTGGCAGTGTCCTGAGCTATTATTGTGAGAAATTGGAACTTGCTGGCAGGTCACCATTTGAAGTTGTGCCTTTTGTTTTCAGAAGAAGAATATTTATTTCATCACAAAAGCAGGAGTCTTGTCACTTACCTAGGATTCTGAGAAATAATAAAACCTGCTTGGTATGGACATGGTTTTTTCACCCCAAGATTGCTTGCGTTTACCCGATGCGGTCAGGAATTTCAAACCCCCCCTTTTTTTATGTATCAGAATTGTAGCTTTAGAAAATTGGAGCCCTGAAATATTAGCCACCAAAACTCTAGTTGATTTTTTTTTTTTTTTTGGTTTTTCAAGACAGGGTTTCTCTGTGTAGCTTTGCCCCTTTCCTGGAGCTCTCTTGGTAGCCCAGGCTGGCCTCGAACTCACAGAGATCCGCCTGCCTCTGCCTCCCGAGTGCTGGGATTAAAGGTGTGCGCCATCAACGCCCAGCTGTAGTTGATTTTTGAGTCACTAAAACATTGCTAAGCTAAAATTTAGTTCTGGGCCTCCTATCTTCCTTCTTTCCCTTTATTTTTAATTGATTAATTAATTAGTTTATTTGTTTATTTGTTTGTGTGTAGTCTATGTGTGTGCACTTAGTATGTGTGCATGCGGAGGACATCTTTTGAGACAGATTCTCAGTGAACCCAGAACTTACCAATTAGCCAGATTGGCTACCCAGCAAGCTCCTGAGACCTGCTTTTCTCCACGGCACTCGCACCGTGCTAGGGTTCCAGACTTGTCTGACCACACCCAGCTTTTCTGTAGGTGCTGGGATCTGAACTCAGGTCCTTATGCTTGTGGGGCAGGCACCTTACTCACTGAGCAATCTCCCCAGGCCCTTCTTTACCATCTTGCCTCTAAGGTACCCTTGAGATCCTTCCCAGTGCTGATTTCCCAAGAAAGTAGATGTTTTCACCTTGAATTGAACCGATGCTGACTTCTCAGAACCCTTAGTGTTTTCTGCTGTTCATTTCCATGTTTAGGTTGTGGGACTGTGTTCAAGGGGAGGCTGTCGCTTTCCCACGCAGCCTCCTTCTCTCCAGGCTGTTGTCCGTTTTCCTGTATTCCACAGGAGGCGTCAAGGCAGAGCTGAGAGGCTGCTGAAAAGCAGAGTCCTCCTCCTCATTTTTCTCACATGCTTTTTATTTTCTATCCAGCTTTTTTCTTGTTTTAAATGTCTATACAACCTTTTGCTCAAGTCTGGATACTTCACAAGCATCTCAGTTTCTGGATTATTTTTCTAAAGGACTAGACTCTTACAGCAGCTAAATTCTTAAATAAGATTTTCTAAATAGATGCATAAGTATTTAAATTGCTAAGCTGTACTTGGGTTTTTCTTTTTGGGAGTGATACTTTTATATTCTTAAGTGTTTTAGTAGTTTCATATTCAATTGATTTTCATAAACTATCTTGTATCTACTATGAGGAGTAGAGAGAGCCTCACTTGTCACTATGTACTGTTAATCATAGGAGTGTTTTACTATCACTTTATATGATTTGTGTTATTTATTGATCATATTCTTATATGATTAGTAATATTTCTTCTTAGAGACAGAGAAATGTTATGGAATCTTTGAAATGTCTAGAAATCGTTTGTCTATCACATTGACATTTGTCTATATATCTACTTATTATGGTGGCAAACAAATCCTAAAATTATGATACACCTGGTTTTGATGGGGGGGTCTTGTTTGGTTTGGGTCCTTCCTGGGTCTTGGAATTACTATTTAAAAGGACAAATACTAAGCCGGGTATGGTGGTACATACCTGGAATCCTGGTACTTGGGAGGGGGACACAAGAGTGTCATCACTGGCTGTCATCATTGGCTATATAGTATGTTCATAGCCAGCCAGGAAAACATCGGACCCCATTTAAGAAACAAAAAACCAAGCCAAACAAAAAAAGAAGGGACATATTTTTATTTGTTTAAGCTGAAGTTATAGTTTTCATGTTGGTTTATAAATCCAGATGTGCACACAGAGGAAGGCACCTGGTCTATGTTGCGCTTAACAAAAGCGACACTTTCCACAGTCTCTGAACAGCCGTTAGTGACAGACCTACTCACTTGTTGATCTGCCTGGACTGGCTCTCACTGCCCCTTCTGCTCACCGCCCCTCCTCCTGCCATGTGAGCACTGGCTCTTAATATGCTCAGAAGAGAAGAAAGTCACATATGTTCGGCCAGAATTGCCAGAGTCCATTTGATGATTTATATGACTACTGTGGCATTTAATATTAACCCAGAACTTTCACGAACATTGACTGTACCGAGGTCGGGGCTGTACCAGGTGATGGCTTCGCTTCTGAGCACACACTGTTGCTGGCACTTCCATTATTTCTTACAAACATAACATCGGGAGTCAGACAGTTTAGAGTTCTTGGTTCTGCCTGTTTCCACCTTGGTTATTCCATTAGATTTTGGTTTTCCACTGATGTTATTTTGTCCCCCGCTCCCTCTTCTTTCTGGTCACCAGTCTTCCATCCTGTGGAGTGCTCCTACTGTCACTGCGAGAGTATGATGGGCTTCCGGTACCGATGCCAGCAGTGCCACAATTACCAGCTCTGTCAGAACTGCTTCTGGCGCGGCCATGCCAACGGCACCCACAGCAACCAGCACCAGATGAAGGAGCATTCCTCTTGGGTAACTAACTGCTTTGTCTCTGGTTGTGTGCTCTCAGCTGTTTGCTTAGCTTGTGTGTCACAGTACTTGGTCTAGTGTCCTGCAGGTGCCCTGCCCAATAGGGAGGTGGTGTCGAGAAATCTTAATGTCAGCATGGATGCTGGGGTTGCAGCTGTGTTTTTAAAAGCAGATTTTTAAAATGCTCTGGGAGGTACTGCGTTTAAAATGATCCTTTGCAAAGTTAAAAAGTGAATGTCTTCTGATTTGAAAAATCATACAAAGGAGATCTCCCTAGCGCTTATTCCCCTAGCCTTAGGTTGGGTTTAAAGCCCTTTCTTCAAGCCAGTTTTCTTCGCAGGTTGGTGTGTTCATACGCTGCATAAAAAGTGTCATGTAGCACAAGAGTTACATTTGTGTATCTTTAGGTTGGAGAAAGACTGTGTCTTATAACCATTACCGCATTGCTAGTCTTACCTTCAAAAGGAGCTTGTCAATAGTCGTTGGGTGATGGCCAAGCACAGTGGTATACGCCTTAACCCCAGGACTGAGGGGACAGAAGCAAACGGGTCTCTGTGAGTTACAGCATGCTCTCTACATGGTGAGATGCTGTCTTGAAACAAATAAAATCAAACAAACAAAACCCAACATTTGGATTGAGATTGATATCTGTTCTTCCTGGGGTGTTCATAAATCATGTGATATAAATCTCAAGTATTTTTCCTCACATCTTATGATTTATTTCTAGGTTTTTGTTTGTTTGTTTGTTTTGTTTTGTTTGAGAGAGGGTTTCTCTGTGTAGCTTTGGTGCCATTCCTGGAACTCACTCTGTAGCCCAGGCTGGCCTCGAACTCATAGAGATCCACCTGGCTCTGCCTCCCGAGTGCTGGGATTAAAGGCGTGTGCCACCACCACCCAGCGATTTCTAGTTTTTGTTGGCTGCTTGCTTTACTAAATGGTAGAAGACCAGGCAGGGCCAGAAGTATGGTTCTAGACTTAGCATCTCACCCCAGTACCTACTGGACTGTAGATATTAAAAGGCCCTTAACAACTGGGTTTCCTCACCCCTTTATTTTTCCTAGAATTCAACCAAGAAAAATGAAATAAGCCAACACCAGCAAATGTTAAAGAGGGGGAAAGAAAAGGAAACACCGAGCATCAACCCCTGTGCACACTTGGCTTTATGGCCAGAATCTGTGATGGTGTGTTAGAAACACAATCGTATTGGATTGAGTTTCAGTCAGCGCTAACTTCCAAACCTTGTTTCACTGAATATCTATTGTCTAGTTTGCATTCCTGTACTGTGTTTTGGTTTAAGGTCTTTTTTTAAAGTGGAAACCCTTCCAGTAATTTTTTAAAAATTACTATTACAGGCTGGAGGGATAGCTCAGCCGTTAAAGGCTAGGCTCACAACCAAAAAGTTACAATTACATAAAGATAACTTGATTGTCATTTTTTCCCTTTCCCTATGTAAAGCGCTATAGCCCACTGTGCTAATTGGTTGGTCAATGTGTCTTGTGTAGTTTTTGGTTTTAGAGTCCTGTCTGAACAGAGACAGGTTTTGCTCAGTCACTTTTCATGGTGATTTGGTCTGCTGGCATGCTTCTGGTGAGAATCTCATTCTGAATGCTGGGATGTGGAGAGCAAGGGGCTTCTTACTCCCTTAGTTTGAACCTGCTCGTTGACCCAGTTTATAACCTTTTCCAAAGTAAGGGTTTTGCATTTATTTAAAGATCAGTAACTAGGGACTGGAGAGATAGCTCAGCGGTTAAGGGCACTGGCTGTTCTTGCAGAGGTCCTGGGTTCAATTCCCAGCCACATGGTGGCTCACAACCATCTGTAATGAGATCTGATGCCCTCTTCTGGCATACAGGCAGAATACTGTGTATATAATAAATAAATCTTAAAAAAAAAAAAAAAAAAAGACCAGTAACTGAAACTGCTTTATGGTTTGCAAACGAACTTTTCATATACTCTTGAATTTTTTTTTCTTTAAGTTATATCATACATACAGAAAAGTAGAAGCCAGTCATGGTGAATTTATGCCTGTAACACCAGTACTTGGGCAGCTGAGGCAGGAGGATTACCATGAATTCAGGCCAGCCTGTGTTAAGATCTTATCCTCAAACAAACAAACAAACAAACAAACAAACAAACAAGCAGGTACAGAATCCATAAGTGAATTCTTACGTATTTGATCCTCTCAATACTGTGAAGATTTTCTTTCTAAATATTTCTTATTTTTATTTCATCTTTTCTGTATTTTTTCTGCCTTATCAATTCCTTTTTTTATAGTAATTTAAGGTTTTCAAAACTCTAGTATTATCAGCTTACATAATTTTGAGGCTGATACCATAAATAGGTCAGTTCTGAATTTTGATGGATTGCATGCCTTGGAGTGGCATACGTGTACTAGCAGTTAGTATATGTGTCTATACTGTAACTTGTTCTCAAAATTAAGAGTATGTACAGTAACCTGGCCCTTTGAGGAGGATAGGGGTTCATTTTGAGGCTGGATAAAGGAATTTCGGTTTAACAAAAAGATACATAATTTTTTTTTGGTGAAATGGGATTGAACCTACATGCCAGGCAAGTGCTCTACTACTGAGCCATGTCCCAACCACTGTTACCAGTTTAATGGTAAGTTCTTTGAAGGTTTTCCACTGTGTCTGTACCAGTATTTGAAACAAATACGTCTATGTTTGCAGCAGCAGATTTTAGTTTGTTTGACTGGTTTGTTGAAGAACTGACCCTGTAGATTTGATAGATGTATGTTTCAGTATTTGTAAGATTATTTTTATTTTCCCAAAGCCCGTATTTAATGTTTCATCTAAGTAAAGGAGTAGCAATTCAGTATTTCAGACCTCAGTGTATGTAGTTTGCTCTCATTCCCCCAAAAAAGTGCTATATGGCACTATACTCAATACTCCTCCTGTCCACGCATCATTTGTTCATTCAAAAGGTATTTCGAGTGCTTACACATGCAGTCAGCACAGTGATGGCTGTGAACAAAGGTCACTGCCCTCTTGAAAACGTCTTAGAATATGAAAACAATTGTCTCCATTTTTCTATTCCTGCCGGGCATCCAGACTACTTTCCACACCTCCTTCTCCAGCTTTATATGGGTGGGACTGTGTGACTGGTTCTTACCAGTGGACTGTGAACAGATGTGTGTCTTTCCCCAGGACAATTAATGACAGTGTCTTCTCTGCCCTCGGCTTCATCACTTCAGAGGATGCCTGTGGAAAGTTAAACTGTGAAATAAAAAGAACGAGACCTATCATGAATGGTGGGTAGAGAGGAGCATACGCCGACCCATTTGCTTGAGATGGGAGCATGCTAAGAACTGTGTTCCCATAGATGTTGAGGCTAAAACAGGAGGATTGAAGGTTTAAGGCTACCTTGAGTAACTTAGCAAGAGCCTGTCTCAAAATGAAATTTAAAAGGGCTGGGGATACACCTCAGTGGTAGAGAACTTGCCTGGTATTTACAAGTGGGTTCATTTTCCAGCACACACACACACACACACACACACACACACACACACACACACCAAAACAAACAGAAAACCCCCTGTTTTAAAGAATTAAAATTTTTGTTTTTCCCATAGTACTTAATACTAGGAGTGGACCACTAGTAAAAATTAAAAGTGTGTGGTGTTGGCTTGACATACAGGAGTTTACCAATGAGCAGATAAATCAGAGGATGGCGTAGAAAGACAAATCATGTGATACAGCCATAACCAAGTTGGTAAATTTGTCATTAGAGGTACTTGAAAGTAGTGTCATACCAGCTGAGCCAAGTGTTGGAAGGGATCACAGTGTGACTCTGTTAACAGGCATTGCAGGAAAGAGATGGGCTTCAGAAAGAATTGGCTGGTTTGTAAACAAAGAGTGAAAGAAACTAGAGATAGTCCTGACAACGGTGGGGGAGGGCAGTGTAAGGAGAAAGAGGCTGTCTTTGGATGCTATCCAGTAAGAGACGAGTATATTTACAAAGCCCTAGTAGGCATACTCACTTAAAAAGACGAGACTAAGCGCCATCTGTAGAGCTTCTGTTGGTAGGGTTGAGGTCCACGATATCTGCATGAAGACACTTCTCAGAGTTCCCCAAGTGATTCCACTGTACAAAGTCAGGACCTTGTTTCGTGTGGCTTCTAGGTGGCTCCTGTTAGCTGAGAGTGAAAGACATGTGAAAAATAAGTCAGGCTTGAGAGTGAAGTCCAGGAAAGAACTGTTGTTTCTGGCACACAGCACCAACGGGGAAGAAGTAGATCAAAGGACCACTGTGTTCCTGGGGAGCCGTGTTGGCAAAGAATCCATGAGCCTGGACTGAAAAGACCTTCTATTGTTGGAGCTAGACAATCACTTCAGGAAACCCAGAACTTGCTCTAATGCCAGTGAGAGGCAGGGATGAGTATGTTATAAAGGTTGTGTATCCTCAAAAGAGGGCATGCCATAGCACACTTGGCCACAGGGGATATTGGGTAAGAAGAGACTTGCAGCCAAGTGTCGTGGTGCAAATCTCTAATCCCAGCACCGGTGAGGTAGAATAGTGAGTTTGAGGTCGGTCTGGTCTACATGATACCTTGTCAAAACAGAGAAACCAAAGCTGGGAAGAAAGAAAAAGACCAAGCACACAGGTCCTGTGTCTGTCCCCCAGTGTATCTTGGGAGTGGAGGAGGGTGCAGGTAACCCCCTTTCAGGTCGTAGGAAGCATTACTAGGAGTTGCATACGGCCCTGAGGAAGGCCGCACCACACACACCATCTGAGATGCACTAAATGGATGGCAGACCTTCTTTCCTGTGTGTGCCATGGGAGGGGCTGACGGTGTTGAGATACTCGGTGACCATGGTGCTCACTAAACCGTTTTCCTTTCTACCCAGGCATGCAACTCATTATGTAACTCATTAATCAGGCCCACGTGGCCAGTCATCTCCAGTGAGTATTACCTCTCAGGCCAGGCAGCTGAAGCATGTCTGCCACCTCATCTTCATTGTCTTTATCCTCTCCCGCTGACGCCCATTGGCCTAAGGGAAATGTCGCCAAAGGAACTAGGTGAGGCAAGAGCGAGCCCCTGATGGAAGGCGACTGGGTACCTGAATGGATGGAGCCCCTCTGCAGGTCTGCCTAGGACTCGGACATGAGCAAGGAAGGAAGATGCCAGATCAGGAGAATAAGGGTTGAGGAGATTAGAGACTGAGTACAGACGTCACAGGGCCTGGCTTGGGAGGGAGGAGCAAAGACTGATGGTTTCTGGGGAAGAAGCGGGAATGCTAGGTCTGAAGGACCCAGGGCAGGAGCGCCCTGCCGAATCACAGAGCAGCCAGGGAGCCAGCGAGGCTGAGTAGCACGAGTCGTGGTGGAAGAACTGCAGAAGAGGCCAGCACGTGAGCTAGGCTCCGGTCGGCCGTTGTCAGGACTTGTGAGTGACGTGAGGAGTCTGGGTAGAACTTGACATAACATGATTTCCTTCGTGACTTAAAATGGTCCGTCTGGATGCTGGTAGGAAGTAAATGATAGACGTAAACGAGAAGCATAGAGACTGCTTATGAAAGATTGTTATGCTAATTATAGCGGCTGCTTCCCTCGTTGCTATGGCGAAATATCTAACGGCAACTTAGGAGAAGAAGGATTTATTTCATCTGATGGTTCAGGGAAGTTATGGCGACAGGAAGCTCCTCACTTCCATCTGCACAGATCGGGAGACAGAGAAAAAGGGATGCTCATACTTAGCTGACTTTCTACTTTTTCCCTTGCTTATTCAGTGAGACACCCCAGCCTGTGAAATAGTGCTGCCCATATTCAGAGCGTGCACGCGCACAGGTGCATGCGCACAGGCGTGTTTTTCTGTAGTTTGAACCCAGGGCCTCATATGCCAGGCAAGCATTTTACTATTGAGTTATATTCTAGCCAAGAAATGACAAAAGGGACTGAATTGGGTTAAGTTATAAATCAGCATGGTGGACTGTATGGGACCAAGGAGAAGAGTTGAGAAATGCTGACTGTCCTCAGCCACTTGCATGGTAGAATTGTTATTGGCCAAAGAAGGGGAAGACTGTGGGTGGTACATGCATAAGTCTTTGAATCAAATATGCAGTTCTGTTCTTTGAGGCAGAATCTCTTTCTGTGTCCCCAAGCATGCATGGAACTCAGGAATCCACCCTCCTGAATGCTATGGTTAAAGGCATGATTGATTATGTCCAGCTCAAGGGTTCTTCTGTTTCAGCCATGTTACGTTAAAGTAGCTGTCCGTCCATTTGGAGTGGTTGAGCAGGCCACTGGACATGAGTCTAGAGCGTAAGAGAGAGTCTGAGATAGACTTATACTTGAGGTGTATATGTAAAGCTACAGTAACGGATCACATTGAGTGAATGAGTGACCAACCTTGTCAAGTGTTTAGCAGCCGAGTGAGCAGACAGGACTAGTGCTTCATCCATTAATATTTGGATTATTAACAGTTTCTTTGGAAGGGTCAGGACAAAGGCCTGATTAAAGTGATCCCAGGAAGGAAAGGCATCTTGAGTACTGGTGCACGCCCTCAATCTCAGCACTCTGGAGCCAGGCGCAGGCAGGTCTCCGGGTTCAAGGTCAGCCTGGTCTGCATAGTGAGTGCCAGGACAGCCAGGGCTATGTAGTGAGACCTTGTCTTGAAAAGAGCAAAACACAAAAACAGAAGGGAGGAGTGTCCAGAGAGGTGGAGACGGCAAACAGACGTGACTCTAGCAGTATTCCCACCCTTGGTAGGGTTTCACTGTGTAGCCAAGCCCACCTGCCTGAACCTCAAGCTGGGAGTGAAGGCTTCTACTGCTGCGCCAGACCCTAACTCTACTTCTGAAAACACTTCTTTTGGAGCTTAGTCCCACTCCATTACACACACACACACACACACACACACACACACACACACACACACACA
>CABHPR010103368.1:19721-39625 GCA_902168415.1 Peromyscus melanophrys | reverse complement strand
TGTGTGTGTGTGTGTGTGTGTGTGTGTGTGTGTGTGTGTGTGTGTGTCTGTGAATGTATGTAACTGATAATTAAAGAAAAAGAGCCTATAAGCTTGAGAGGGAGTTGAGGGGGGCCATGGAAAGGGTTGTTGGAGAAAGGAGAAGGGGAAGGAAATCATGCAAATACAGAACACACATATGAAATTTTGAAAAATAAACTTATTTTTTTTGAAAAAGGAAGCACCCATAACCCATAAAGAGCCTACACTTAGGTTTTGCTCTTTAGGTGAATTCTCAACAAATATTGCATCTGTCAGCCATTGCTGAGGGAAAATGACAGAAGCATTTTCTTTTTGAAGAAAGTGCATGTTTGGGTCTCATCTCTGTGACAACACGTCGGACACAGGAGACTTCAGGGAAGGAGGGTCTAAGTCACAATGTCAAAGAATGACCACTGATCCCATCTCCTGGGACCTGAAGTGAGGCTGGCCATAATGAAGGGAATGGCGGCGGGGCAAAGCTGTCCACCTCTTCCTGGCTCAGAGTGAAGAAGAGCAACAGGAGGCCAGAGCCAAGACACTCTCAAGGACATGGTGACCCTCTTTCCCTAGCCAGACCCCACCTTCCATAGTTGTGCCACCTCCCAGTAGTTAATTCAGATTTCGACTCCATCAGTGGATTAAACCATTGATTCTGTCCAAGCCCTCATGGTCCAGTTGTCTCTGGAAATGCCTTTATAGATGCACCCAGAGGCATGCCTTGTCCATCCAGGCCTCTCCCCTCCTCTTTCTCTCTCTGTCAAGTTTATTTTTATTTGATGTATATGGGTGCTCTGCCTGCATGTATGTCTGTGCACCACATGCACGCAGTGCTCTCAGATACCAGAAGAGGGTGTCAGATCTTCTCCTAGTCTGGAGTTGGAGGTAGTCATTAGATACATCCAGGCCTCTCAGTCCAAGCAAACGCAATCAAGATTAGCCATCATCGTGAAAGTTGAGGCTGTTTGTTCTCATGGCTGTGTAGGTACATCACAGCATTTCATCCATGCTGCCTCTAGAGAAAGCATTATAGAAAGACCTTCTTATCTCAGGCAAAATGGGCAAAGCGTCCCGAATAAGGAACTTCTCTTGCATTTGCTTTAGGACATGGACCTCCAGTAGACAGAGATTTAAATGAAATCTGTACACAGAGAATCATCCATTTCCGGAGCTTGTGGATTCCATACATTGTCATCCTGAAACACCGTGAATCCCCTATCCACTAGGTAGTCATCTTTGTCATAGTTGAGCTATGATGGAGATCAGACAAAGGTCTCCAAAGCACGGATTTGGGCACAAGGAAGCTTTTGAAGGTTTGCTTTAATACCCCTGGTTTAAATGTATAGCCCTTGTCCACTCAGACAAAGAGCAGGGCACCAAAAGATCTCAACACTGATGAAGGCAGAGAAACGATCTGAGTTACATTTCTAGTCTCAAGATGCCCTCCACACCTGAGAGTGATACTCCAAGAGGGAAGACCACTGCTCTTCAAATCCATTCTCTTCTACTCTCAGTGGCAGCTCCATGCTCTCTCCTTTAGAAGTATTTCTGGTACATCCTTCCAAACTGCAGCAGCAAAGCCCAACCCAGTAGAGAAGACTTGGACTTCAATAATTAAGTATTTTCCCCTCCAGGACCTTGTTTACCTTGATTCTTCCTCTATGCATATGCTTTGTTTAAAAAGGAGCGCAGTTAGAATCTTCTCCTCCTTTCACCAGAGTATTATTTTTGCTGACCCAACATTGGCTCATGCCGTAATTAATCTCCCCTGTGCTCTAGGAGGGCAGATAGGTGACAAGCACCAGAGACGCACTTCTGTGAACACACTTTTTACCGGAACCTACCCTGTTGCAAAGCGCTTCTGCCAGATTCCATTAGGAAATTGCAAGCAGATGCATATATCCAAGTGCTCTCTCTCTCCTACTCATAATATATAGACATCAGATTGCAGGGAGGGGCAGGACTGACTGCCTCTCATGGTTCCTGTGCACAGCAGACATACAGGCCAATGCAAATCCCAAGCATGCAGCTCAAATGCACATGGATACATACCCTCCCCCACCCCACCCCCCGCATCAGTGAGATGCTATGCAGCTATCAGAAAGAGGAGAACAAAACGACAATCGATATGTTGTACTTCAGAATGTCAAATGAAGGCCGTGACAAGATGGGCAGGCTGCCCCAGGAATATGAAAAGAACAGAAATACCTAAGGATTGATTAGGGGCCGGGCCAAATGCCGGGCTTGAACTCATCACAGATTATGCTAAGAGCTCCCAAGGGAGGGCTCCAATTGGCAATTATTTTTTTGAGCCATGCATTCCATTCTTCTGATACAGACATCACGCCTGCCTGGGAGATGACTGGAGAATTAAAAGCCCAAGCAAGAAGTGAATTAGTGAAGGCCTGCTTTCCCATCAGAATGCTTGCAATTTTCCTGAGACAGCTCCCACCATCTTTACAAAGAGTGGATTTTATTATTCCACTCTGTCACTCTGGCTCCTAGTGAAGGCCAAAGCCAGCATGCTGAGTGATAAAGGAAATCTCAGGTGATGATGGCCGTAGACAGGCAGGAAGACCGCAGGGTGGCAGAGACATCCAGATGGAATTGTACAAGGAAAGCCGGAAGGGAGGTATGGTCGATCTTTAAGGGAATGCCTTTAAGTTGTTTTCCCATTCTTCCAGGAACATTTAGGTCTTGTCTCTTTTTGTGGACAGAGACATATACTTAATCACTAGCATATTGTATGAAAGAAAAATATATAGACCTTCAAGACCTCAAAATATATAGCCACGGTTCCAATCTTCATTACCAGAAATAAGTAGAGGAAATGAGAAGCAGGTGGGGGAAGGCTTGGCTGAGCAATGCCAGGACTGCTTTTTAATTCAGCTTGGCTATGGTCTGCTCCCACCTCCCCATCTTGCTGACCATATATTCAGAGGTCAGGCTACTCAAATCAAGCAAATACACTCCATTTCCTTTACACCTAACCTCTGCAGCAGGAAGCACGTTTCTCTTGAAACGACACGAGCTTCAGGGGTCCGAATATCATCAAAGACAATGTTGAGACTAACTGGATGGGCAGTGAAATCTGAAAGGAGTTCTCTATTCCTTCAATGGATAAAGGAAATCCTGCAGGGACAGAAAGGTCTATGTGGTCTGTTGGCGTTAGGGTCGGTTCACTAGGTGTTAGCAGCTGACAATATCTTTTGTTAATGACTGGTAACTGGAGAAAGGGAACATAGGCTAGACCTGAGGACACACCTCTCCTCCTTTCCATAAACAACCTACACTGCTTCTTTTATGTTCTTTAGGCAGCTGTTTTAATCCTTTGAAATTTTAGAACTGCCCAGAAATTGAAAAGTGATCATTGGCATATGCTTTGAATATATACCAGAGACTACTGTCCACAAAGGAAGAGTAAGATCCGTTCATGATACAGCATTCTACTTGAAACAGGATCCTTCTTTGTTAGTTTACAGCCTGGCTCCGGGAGCATCACACATGATTTCAGTAGACAAAGGGGGAGGGTGTCAGGAAATGCATTTAAGCCCTGCATCTGCCCCTTCCTGGTGGCTAACCTTTGACAAGTCATTTAACCTCTGGATAACTCAATTTCCCTATCTGTGAAATGAAGCATTGAAGTAGATCATTTCCAAAGTCACTTTCTGCTATAAAATTTTATGAGGTCTGACTCTCAGGATCTATTGGAAAAGGCTGTGCTACTATGGGTTTGCTGCACTTAGACCCCCGTGGAGCTAGAAAGAGTTTTAAAGTGATACGTGGTAATGACAGAAAGTTAAGAGGCTTAGCCGTGTTCCTAATGAACGAACTTGCTCAAAATCCAACCCTGTGCAAGGAAAGCTTTAGCTGTGGTGGACTCCCACAGAAGCTGCTCCCACAGAGAAAAGTCAGAACCACCACTTCAGGGCTTCAACTCACTTCCTCCTGTCAATTTACCCTCTGGATGCTCCAAGAACACTGCCTTTCTCTTACTGAGCCTCTAATCTAGTCAGGAGACAGGAACAAATGCCTCCGACATGATTGTGTGTCCACTAACCTCCCCCCACCCACTACACACACACAAACCACATTTCCCATATTGATGCACAGAGCTCATAGATAGATGCCCATGGTCCCTACTGAAGGGGTGGGTTATTGCACTTCCTGGTCAGGTGTTTTCAAGGCCGGATGTTCTTTCGTGTCTGGAGTAAAGAGCTTCAACTGCAGGCCTGGCGCCCTCCTGGGGCCCAGAACTCCATCATTGTTGCCTGGTTTCTGACATTCTTTCTTTTGGACTATGCTGACACAAACATCTCTTGGCTGATTGTGCTCACCCTGGTTTATGTAATGGGTCTTCCTGCAGAAACTGCACTCACATCCATATTCACTCTGCTGTCCTGGGAGTGTGGGGCACGTAGCCTTTCTCAAAACGTAAGGTCCAGGAGCAAAGCAGCTGAAATAACTCCTGCAGTTTCGCCAACCATTTCCTGCCTCACCTGTGTTACTAGTTTTTCTGTTGTCTTAATCGTTTGCTTTGGTAGCATTTGCTTTGACTCATGCCGTCGTATGGACACGACACTCCACTCAGACGACGCAAAAATACATTTGCTGGCTTGAATTCTCTGTTTGAGGTTATTGAATTTCTCTCTCTCTAACGGTCATTCCTTATAAAGTAAAATGTATTCAAACTTTTTGAAAACCCTGATTTTTTTTTAATGGATTGAATAACAAGACAGACTTTCAAGTGGATTGTTTATTTTTCTCTTCATTATTTCTAGCGGATAGGTACTGTTATGAGTCCAATCCTCTTCCCCTCCACTGCACTCAGACTCTGAAGTCCTCACCCTGGTACCAAAGAATGTGGCTTTATTTAGAAACAGTCGTGCTGATGATGTGTTGTGTTGAGATGGGAAGATCATGCTGGAGCAGGGTGAGCCCCTCATCCAATGAGATTAGTGTCCTTGTTAGAAGAGGAAGCTGAGAGATGCGCACACAAGGAGAACTTACTGTGCTGAGGCAGGCAGTAATCATGTTTCTAGAAGCCAAGGAGCACAGAACACAGCCAGCAACTCACCAGAGCTAGAAAAAGCCCACCTTGATCTCAGACTACTCAGCTCCAGAATTTTGAGTCAAGAAATCTCTGCTAAACCACTCTATTGGTGGCACTTATGACGGCCTTCAGCAACTAAGGCAATAGCCACATTTGGATACTTTCCTCTAGGCTCTTCTTTAAAGGCCAGGAATTGGGCTTGGGAGATGGCCTGGGGATTGAACATCCTACCTCCAGGCTGATGAACTGATTTTAGTCCTCAGAACCCACATAATGAAAGAGGAGACTGACTCTCAGAAGCTGTTCTCTGATCTCTATGTGTGCCCAACACATGCACACTTACACACAAAATTAAATAAATAAATGTAAAAAACTAAATTATCAAGAACATGTCTCTAATAATTTGTTAAGTGTGATTCATTTGCCCACTTCAGTCTCAGTCTTTATCACACAAAACACACACACACACACACACACACACACACACACACACACATCCACACCAGACACAGAGGTGTATGTGGGATTGGCTCCTCTGGGCAGCTCTTGGGAATGCCCCATAGACCATGCTGTAACAGTCAATGTCAGGAGGGTTGGTATTTTCTTACACTCCGTTTTGTATTAGTGAAAGACATACAAAAAAAAAAGCAGTTACATACTCATTGGTTTAGGCCCTGTCATGATTCCTTTCAAGAAGCTGCCAATAGATTTTAGTCATGTTCTGGCAAAGGTTCCCCGACCACAAACACTACATAGCTGCTGAATGAGTCACCACCTTGAGTAATCTAATTCTTGACCAGTGCATGCCTGCAGCTCTGACGCTCACAGCACAGAGCTGGCTGTGGGGTTTGTTTTGATGGGTTCCCTGGATCTTCTTAAATACTTTCTAAGGGTCGAGTTAAAGACTTACTATGAATCCTTTGGGAGTCAGTGGCGTGTGAACTGGCTAGTCATCAAGAACCAAAATGCTAAGTTTCATTAAGCCTTCTCATGCATTAAGCACAGCTTGATGTGCCCTTATCACTGGGGGGCGGGGGAAACAGTAAATGTAAACTAGAAACTTTGCCCTCTCAAGTTGTCAGCCTTTTTATTAAAGAAATCAGAAGGAAAGAGAGAGAGAGAGAGAGAGAGAGAGAGAGAGAGAGAGAGAGAAAATGGGATTCCGGGGAAAGATGTCAGTGGAGCGGAGCCCGCCCATGTCTCCAGACAGGCTCTGGGAATTCAGTATGTGCACCAGACGTCTGGATGCCTGTAGGAAGAACAAAATAAAACTATAACCAAACAGTTATTTCTATCAAAGACTAAATAAAGCAAATAGCCCTCTGAGCTTACTTTTGCATGTATGTGTGGCTAAAAGACATTTTCCTGTTTGACATGTTATAATCACAAGATTCCTTTTGTGTGTGTGTGTGTGTGTGTGTGTGTGTGTGTGTATGCTTGAGCACACTTGTGTGCACATGCATGTGGAGACCAGAGATCAACCTTTGCTGTTGTTCCTCATTATATTACTTTTATGTGGCTGTGATAAAATACCATAACCAAAAACAACTTATAGACTACAGTATTAATTTTGGTCCCAGAAGGATAAGACACCATTGTGGTGGGGCAGTAACCAGCCAGAAGCTGAGAAATCACGTCTCCATCAACACACAGGAAGCATGGAGAATGAATTAGAAGTGGGACAAGGCTGTAAAGTCTCCCAGGCCTCCCCTAGTGATGTACTTCCTCCAGCAAGACTCCACTTGCTAAAGGTTCCACAACCTCCCCAAACAGCACCACCAATTGGAGATCACATGTTCAAACAGGTGACTCTCTACAGGACATTTCTGTTAAAGCACCCATACAAGAGCCATCGACCACGAATTTGGACAGGGTCTGTCACTGAACCTGGAACTCACCAATTAGGCTGGTATTGTGTGACAAGACTTTTTCCTGGGAAGACATAATACACACACACACACACACACACACACACACACACACACACACACACATCTACTAACCCCACCTAGGAAGCCTATGACAGACCAAAGCATGGATATCGCCGAAGTCCAATTTGGTGAACAGTGAGTTTTATTGGGGTTGCTTACAGGGATATGAGTGAGGAGATACTTACAAGAGCAGAAATAACTAAAGACAGCTGTATCACCAAAGCTCACCCCAGCACGGGTGACAGTTCACAGAAGCTGGGAACCTGGAGCACGCTGCACAGTCTGCAAGCAGCTCAACAGGTTGGAGAGTGTCCTTTGCCACGTGACTCCCCCAGGAAGCTGGTCTGTCCTCAGCCTCTTCTGTGCACCTTCCTTGTCTGAGAGACTTCATTCCTTGCTCTTCGGAGGGAGGTCTAGTGAACTTGGCTAGGAACTTCCTGAAGCCATTTGGAGTTCTCTTCTGGTTTACAGAGCTTCTCTACAGGATAGAATATTTCAATCTTGGGGGAAAGGGATACATAACAGCTGGCTAGCCAGGGAGTTTAAGGATCCACCTGTCTCCATGTCCCCAGAACTAGGGTTATAAGAGCATAACAGTATCCCATCATCTCTAATCAACACAGTCTTGTTGTTGGTTGTTTTATTACTCTTTACTTTTTGGCTCCTTTTTGGGGTGGGGGGAGCCTGCCACCCAGCTCCCAAATAAGACACGGAGACTTATTATTACTTATAAATGCCTGGCCTTAGCTCAGCTTGTTTCTTACCAGCTTTTCTTAGCTTAAATTATCCCATATATCTTTTGCCTCTGGGCTTTTACCTTTCTCTATTTTAGTATATGTTTTCTTTCCTTCTTAATCCATGTCTGGCTGTGTGGCTGGATGGCTGGCCCCTTCTTTTCTCAATCCTTGATCTTTGATCCTCCTTTTTCTCCTTCTATTTATTCTCTCTGCCTGCCAGTCCCGCCTATCCTTTCTCTGCCCAGCTAGTGGCCATTCTCCTTTTTATTAGACCAATCAGGTGTTTTAGACAGATAAAGTCACACAGCTTCACAGAGTTAAACAAAAACAACATAAAAGAATGCAACACATTTTTGCATCATTAAAACAAATGTTCCACAGCATAAACAAATGCAACACATCTTAAAATAATATTCCACAACAGAATCTGTCCTGGAAATTGACATGTAGATTTCAACCTCCAACTCACCACTATCTGCCTGCCTCCTCTTCCTCTTGAGTGCTAGAATTAAAGGCCTGAGTCACCATAGCCGGCATACCTGACTTTCTATGTGGATTTGGAGATCAAACTTGGATCTTCACACTTGGTAGGCACTTCAAAGACTGAGTACCTCTCCAATCCAGATTCCTTCTTCTTTAACAAGGAAATACGTTATCCTTTAGGAATGGTAGGTGGAGACATTTTAAATGTAACATTTTCTTATAAGGGCAATTTCACCGGTGTCTGGCCAGCTTTCTCTGAGTTCCTCTTTCTTCTAGTCACTTTCTGTTTTTTGGTTTTTGGTTTTTTTATGAGTCGATGCTAAATACTATCATTATAGTCAATCTTGGTTGTCAACTTGAATGGATGCAGAACCAACTAAAGGGCAAGATGCTGGGCATTCCTAATAATTTTCTTAGATTATTTGAAGTGGGAAGACCCACCCCATATGCGGGGAACATCTCCTAGTGGCAGACCAGATAAAAGGAAGACGGGAAAAGGAAGTAGTACTTTTTGCTGCTTGCCTTCACTCTTGCTGGCAAGTTCATCTACCCTGTTGCTACCCTTGTTCTATTCCTTCACTGATATTATAACCAGCTTCTTCAGAGTTCCAAAGTACAGTGAAGATAAGCAGCCCTCCAGGATCCCTCCAGGCCTTCAGCACCAGATTGGGCCCTGAGGAATCCAGCCTCAGGGACTAAGCAATTATGGGATTCTTGACTTCTCCAGTATGAGACAGCCATTGTTGGACCACCAGACGCTGTTGTATAAGCCAGTCTACTAAGTCTAATTTTAATATATGCTCATTCCATCAGGTCTGCTCCTCTATAGAACCCTGACTAATACAGTATGGAAATAGAAATGAGAGAGATGAAAGAAAAGTTCCAGAAATTCATTTCGATCATGTCACCCTATCCTCTAACCTTACTGAACAACATTGTTGTGTCTTAAGCTTCTGCCCTGGATGGGGAGACCTCTCCAGCAGCTGAAGAGTGGCCATTTAACCACGTTTTTCTGACTTACATTTTCAAGGCAATATGTAACTCTCATAAAACCAGCTCCATTATGAAAGCAGCTCTGAGAACAGACATGCCACAGCTGTAAAGATGAAAGAGCTCAGGTGATGTGATAAAGTGGCAGGGAGTCCAAAGACTTCGCTCTGTGCTCTATATTCTCTGTCTGCTAAGGCAGCTTGCCCTGAAGCAGCCATCTACACAGAGGAAGCTGACTTATCTCAGACCAGGCCCTCCCCACCCTAGCACACAGTTTCTGCTTCCTCATCTGTAGAGCGAGGTTAATGCCACCAGTGTCCACAGATGAAGAGAAGAAAGCCAAGCAATTGCCTGTGGAGAGGTGATAGATCATAGGTATAGCACACACAAAGGCAAAGGCATTAGGTTTTGTGATTTCAATTTACATTTAAAAGTTACAGTAGTCAAAATACTTTACTGGCATAAGAATAGACACATTGGTCAATGGAATGTGGCAGACCAACCCCCACATTTATTTACCTCAGGGACTCTTGAGGAATGAGAGATAAGAGACTTAGTTCGAAATAGAGGGGAAGAGAAAACATAGGATAGACTCAGGTAGGCCTGAATCCTTATCCAAAACAGGCCCAGAACTTTATTCCAAAGGTCTGTTTATAACAATGCCAAGGGGTGGAGCAGAAGACCTTCCCCTTTGCTAGTTACAGTAACCTGGTACCCAAGCCCATGATTCAGTCAACCCCTTATGCAGTCCTGCTGGGTACAGCCACTAGGAAACCTAGTGGGCTCCAACAATGGAACAAAAACCTAGAAGACAATGGGTCCTCGACAAGGTCACCAAGAAGACAGATACAACAGAGAAAGGGTCCTCCTCACTCCCACCACCTTCTCTCTCCTTCTTATAACCCAGAATGGCCTCCACCTCATGATGCTTTTTCCTTCTACTAAGATTACAGGTGTGTGCTGCCACTGGTATTTTCTTTTCTTTTTTTTTTTTTAATAATTTGTTTATTTATTTTATGGGCATTGGTGTTTGCCTTCATGTATGTCTGGGGTCCCCTGGAACTGGAGTTATAGATAGTTGTGAGCTGCCATATGGGTGCTGGGAATTGAACCTGGGTCCTCTGGAAGAGAAGTCAGTGCTCTGAACTGCTGAGCCATCTCTCCAGCCCTGCCACTAGTATTTTCAATAAATGTTTTGGTAAAAACGGATAACTACATGCCCAAAGTATGAGACGGGGCCTTCACTTATACCATACACAGGAATCCAGTCCTAGACACGAAACCCTAAAACCAACGAACTAGAACAGGGTGTAGGAGAACACCTCCTTAGCCTTAGCAACAGCTCTTTGGATGCCTTGTTAAGGACTCTGGCAACAACAGTAGATGTAAACAAACAGGACCACCCACAAGAGAGCTTCTGCACAGCAAAGGAAGCAGCCAACAAAACGAACAGGCAGCTTGTTTGCAAAATTAAAGTAATAAACATAAACTACATAAAGAACCCACACGACTCAACTAACCCCCCAAAAAACCCAAAACAAATAATCTGACTAGAAATAGGCAGAGCATCTATATGAATAGAGATTTTAAAATTAAACTCAAAACTGTCCAATAGGTATATGAAAATGCTCACCGTCACTACTCACCACTGCAATTCAAAGCACAGTGAATGCTCACCTCACATCAATTAAGACAGCTGTTACAAAAGATGACCAGTGCTGGCCAAGGGCAAGATGGGAGGGATCTTTATGCCACTGAGAAAATTAGGACTGGTTTAGCCATTATGGAAAACACCATAGAGGTTCTTCAAAAAGTAGAACTACCATATGACCAAATACACACCTAAAGGAATTCTCCTGAGACAGACCCAAAAGAAATGAAACCAGTACCTGATAGAGATATTCGTGTTCCACATTCATTACAGCCTTCACAGTGACCAAGATACAGAAATACTGTGATGGAGGGCTAGCATAGATCTCAGTGGCAGAGCTTTGCCTAGCATCCTAACATGTACAAGACGCTTGGGCCAACTCACAGTTTCACACATAGAACTGTAACATGTCTTCTACATGTCAGGTATCATCAAAAATGCTCAAATATTATTCAGCCTAAAAAAGGGGGGAGATTTTGTCATTCATAACACCATAAAAGAACCTGAACTTGGACGATACTTTACAAAGTGAATTAAGTCAGACATACTGCATGATTTCACATGTGGGACCTAAGATATTGAATATACAGTGATAGAGTAGGACAGTAGTTTACAAGGGGTGCAGAAGGGTGGGAGAAGAGGAGGGGAACTGAAGACCACAGAATATAAAGTTACAGTTCTATAAGGTGAATTAGGGGTCTCATGTACAGTGTGGGGGCTGTGCTAATAATATTGTATCATAAACAGGAAATCTGCCATTGCTCTTACCACAGAAGTAACTACATAAAGTGACAGGTATAGAAGTCTGTTTGACTATAGTAATCTATTCACTACGTATATCAAAGCATCATGTCCACTGTAAACACGTACAGTAAAAAAGAAACTGTGCCCCAGGCGAAGAGCACTTAATTGGTGTTTGATCTGGGCAAGTCACTATGTTTCTAAAACCCAACTTCCTAATCTGTCAAGTGAGCTGATGCTAGAAGCTTGCCTATATGATTATCGCTGAGGAAAAGCAAACAGTTCGCTCACGGTGAGAGCTTAGCACTGGCCATTGCGTGAACGTTGACTCTCATCAGCAAAGTCAACCCTGTTCAGTCCAGCTTGAGTGAAGCAAGCCTTGCTCAGGAATCTGGGAACCCATGTCATAATTCAGTCTGTCTAGGCTCCTTGTTCTAAAGGCAATTTCAACTCCACACTCTCCAAAACAGTGTGTGTGTGTGTGTGTGTGTGTGTGTGTGTGTAATAGACTACTTCTGTTTTGTTTTTACAAAATGGGTGTTCTAGGTCCACAGCAAATACAATGTTGTGGAAAACGGGTCGCCTTCCTTGTATTCCTATCACGCTGAACTGCAGGACTGGAAAACACACTCCTCCCAGCATCGAGACTCAAGGAAGAGAGCTAACCCACTCAACACCTCACACTCCTCTCCAGGGAGGGGCACTATGACAACAGTACTCCAAAGGCTAATTGGCAGTCGCGGAGCCAAGTTTTGTGAACACACACAGGACTAAATCGTCATATGGACTAAGAAAAAGCCAGCTCCAGCTCGACTTGTCAGCAAGTAAAGAAACAACCAGGGAAGCGCCTGGTAAGTCCTTGGCACTTGAGCCAAGTTGGGGTGAGAGAGGAAAGCAATGTGTCATCCTGATGGGAGCAGTGTCTGACCGTCTAACAGGAATGTCTAAAAGGAACGGAGAGGAAACACCGGCACACCCTGACCTCAGGGTCTCGGCCGTCTCGGGCTGCGCACACTACTTCTTCATCAGTAACTGCATCTTCCTCTATCTTAGATCATCTGAGTATGTTCATCTCTATATGGTGCCAGAGGGTCAGATAAATCACATACGTCCACACTCACATGAGTAGTAGAAATGGTTTTACCTATTTGGGGACATCTGTGTGGTTTTTAGAGACTTACATTTGGAAGGTGAACACAGAGAAGTGCACCCGGAATTGCCGCACTGTCTTCTTCCAACTTAACATTCCAGAAAAAATGTTGTTCATCATTTGGAAACATTTTATTTTCCTCTCAATTCTTCCTTCTGGGAGGTCTTATAGGACCTGTTATTAAGACCTTAAACTTTCTATCCTGCCTGCCTGGTTCTCTCAGAACTTAAATTTTAAACACGTGAGTTGCTGCTGCATGGGGACGTTATCCATCTAGGGAACACTTACTAAGTGCCACTGTCTCAAAGCATTGTGCAGCGAGAGGCTGCTACTGCTGGCTTCTATTCATCTGCAGGCGACAGCAAGGGCCAGCTACATACCAAACACTGAAGCAGCAAATCTGAATAAAGCTGAGCCCTTGAACTCCAATTACAGACCAGCAAAGGAATTCATGCAAAGCGCTACGTGAAAAGTGCAGCGCGACCACAGGACTGCAGATCTCACCCCTCCTGCTGACATGTGCCACATCACCTCCTGGGAAAGATGGTCCTGGGACCCTCGCCCAGGGTGACGTCACCAGAACTGAGCTCCTGGGGCCTGCACAAAACAGCCCCAGCAAGAGCTTATCCCCTACACTTGTGTGGGCCTTCCTTTTTTTTTTTTTTTTGTTTCCACTAAGAACTCCAGACTGGTCTCAAGGCTCTGGAGAGAAGGGCTTTTGTCTGCAGCTTGCCACACTTTCTTTATTCTCCTTCTCATCTCATTTCCCTTTGTTTCCCCATGTCTGGTGGTGTCTGAGACTTTCTCTCCTGCCCCTGCTCTGATGTTGCAGTCCCCCCAGCCCATGGGGGCCTGCTCCAAGTGACACCTTGCAAACCACCACTCCCCT
Source organism: Peromyscus melanophrys (assembly GCA_902168415.1). Taxonomy (NCBI): domain Eukaryota; kingdom Metazoa; phylum Chordata; class Mammalia; order Rodentia; family Cricetidae; genus Peromyscus; species Peromyscus melanophrys. Next base: position 25,982 of record CABHPR010103368.1, on the reverse strand, counting down.
TCACAGTGTGAAGAGTGACACCATATTCACAACCAATATTTTTATTTGGAAGCAAAAGAAGTACTTTAAAGAACACTCCCCTGCCCTTTTTTTCTCTTTGATTTTGTTTTTAAACAAATCTTCCTATATTGAAGCCTCAAACTCCCAAACCCAACTGATCCTCCGGCCTCAGCCTCCTGGGAGCTGAGACTAAAGCCTGTCCCTCACACCTGGCTTTGTCTCTTTATATTCATGCATCTGACCCAAATGAAAGCAGCAAGACAATCACATAATCATAAATGATTTCTGTCTCCAAATGCCTATATTTCTAGGAAAATGAAGAGTCAGAGAGGAACGTCTGAGATGGGGAAGCCAAGGGAATATATTACTTAGTAGCATCTCCCCTGGGGGTTAAGACTTTGGGGTTGTTTGTCTCTAAAGACAAGGATACCATTGTTGGTGTTCTCTCCATAGTTCTGGGAATGAAGAGTAACAATGTTCTCTAGTTTCTACTCCAGTATAATTTCTTTATTGAAAGCCTGCATTTCAGAAGGTCTCAGTGCGGAATGTGGGTCTTGGAAATCAGGAGAGTGGGCTCAGATGAGACGGAGTTGCTCCGACTATGTGCTCTAGACCTGTGGACTGGGGCATGGGCCAGAGAAGCACAGACCGGAAGCTGGCAGACTGCAGGTGATGGAGCTCCATCGTTTCTGGAGGCAGTTTGAGTCAGCTGCTTGACTGCTCTGGGTCTTGGTCCTGTCTGTGATGGAAGAAATGCTGGCTCATGGCAGCCTGGTGGGGGCTGAGTCAGTTTTTTAGAGTTCTTTGTGCTGTGTTTGGCAGGCAACAAGCACTGGTGTGTCTACTTACCATTATGGCTCCCAAGGATCTGAGGAAGATCCAGTTAAAGGGAGAATGGTTTTCTTGGTCTGCATTTAATCAATGAAACCCTGGCATATTTGGGGCTCATTTGGGGAAGTGCTCACCTCGCACACATGAAGCCCTGGGTTTGATCCTTGGCACCCCATAAATGTGGGTGTGGTGGTAGATGCCCATACTGGTTACTTGTGCAGCATATGCAAGAGGATCAGTAGTTCAAGATTATCCTTAGTTACACACCAAGTTCAAGGCAAGCCTAGACTGCAGGAGTCTACGTCTAAAACTAACAGTGAATGAAACTACTAGCATTTTAATACACACATAATGCCAGATCTAGAAGACAGGATTATGAAAAGATCCCATCTCGTGATGATGCTGTCAGCCGAGGTTTTACACAATGTGGAGGGCACCGCCGGGCCACTGCAAGGTGAAAATAGCAGTAGAGTTGTGAAGTTGCCTTGTGATCTGTGCCTCTCAGGACTTGGGTGTCTGAGTTTCAAAAGACAGCCCTTTGCAAATAGACAGACTTCTCCCAGATTCCTGGGTTCACAGAATTCCACAATTCACCAAGGCAGTTTGCTCAACTCTAATTAGGAAGCTGATTGCTGGTTGGCCCTGCACAAAGGACTTTTAATTAGAGCTGAGAACGCTTAGAAAAATCCACTTGGCAAGTCAACTCCCTCCCTCTATCTCTTTTTTAACATCTCGCCAAGATCACAAGGAATGGGAGAGCTTAATTACAGTTGGTGTATATATCTTTAAGAAAAAAATACATTAAGTGCTTTAAAATAGGCTCTCTTGGCTCTGTGATCACAAGGCTTTTACTCACTTCTTATCCCTGATTGGTCTCATTCTCAGTTACAGATGAATCAGACACATTTCGAGCAGCCTTAAGATATGCTTTTCATCCGAAGCCAAGTAGGCAAATGGCAGTGAATTCCCAAGCTCTTCCAGATGATCTCATAGGTTCCTCTGGCTCCACTTCGGGCCGTTTGCGCTCTATGATGCTGTTATCTTCAACACTCGCCTCCTGCTGGTGCCCAAGGAGAGGCTACAGTGCAGGCCAGGCAAGGTGTCCCATTGTCTAGATGGCAAGCTGAAGCCCTGTAGTGTGTGCGTACGGCAGCTGTCAATCAACGAAGGACAATAAGTGGAGCCTACGAAATCCAGTGAACCAGGATGGTGGTCCCGCAAGGTGCAGCAGCAAGAAGGGAGCCCAGGAGATGGATGCTGTTCTTAGGTCCCTCCTGAGAGCATACTCGTTGTCTAAGGCATTGCCAACCTCTCATTAAGTCTCCCGGCCTGACAACAGGTGACCCACGTACCCCATAAATCCATTTGAACTTGGCATTGGCGGCTAGAGACTTTTAAACTATTTATGTGAAATATCCGATAGTATGTGGGCCAGCTGAACCCTGTGTGATGTACGATCAGGGTGATTCTGGAAAGCTCACATCAGCCACGCAGTGTGAGAGAGCTCCCAGCACAGACACCGTGTTTCTGCTCCCTTCATCTCTCTCTACCTTCCCTCCTCCCCGACTCTGCAGTGCTAGAATCCCTCTCATGTAATCTCAGGCTCTGCAGCTGAATCTCCCCCTCCCCCACTTTTTTAAAGCTTACTATTTATGCTTGGTGCAAAAATAAGCAACTGGGTAGAATTAGAAGATGTCACTCCCTTCAGAAAGGGATATGTCGATCATTCTTGAGCCCCATCCAGCTCTTTCACACTTCTTAGGCGTGATGCTTCTGTGCAGACTCTTGAGCTTGGCTCTGTGGAATGATCTTACAATGCAGGAACATTCCCTCCCATCGTCCATAGGGATTTTAAAGCCCTCTGTCTCCCTGACTTAGGGCGGCTAAGAGAGGCACGAGGTATCCAGCAGCTTTGAAAGCGTTCCCCCACCACACTGGGTTCTCTGGGACACATGATTATCTCTGCAAACACCTTCCCAGGTCACTCTGCTTCTGTGGTAGCAGCACGACAAACACATTGAATTATTCTGTGGTAAGTCACTAGGCTAAAAACCTCTAAAAAGTAAAAAAAAATATTGGATGGAGAATAGCCTAATTCAAGCCAGGTGAGTTTCCCAGATCCGTGGCTGATTTACTGCTGTGTATATATTTCTCCTTTACATCGTTCCTAGCCCATCCTAAGGGAGATCAGACATCTATTTATCATGTTAGGTTCTTCACACTATTAAAAATAATCAAGTTTATGAGTTCTTCTTTCCCAGCCGCCAAGAACACAACCAGGAATTCGGCACCAGCCCCTCAGATGCTCTGGAAAGGGAAATATCATTACTCCTTTTACAGATGGAGAAAGATGAAGCCCAGGAGAGACTGTTTTGCCTAAAGGTGAAAGTGTTTTAATCCTAGACTTTTATTTTTATCTCTTTAAATGTCTTCCTGAGGGTGGTAATGAGCTTGGAACACTCATCAGGAGAAAACCCTGTCTGAAGCCTTGTTTATAAAAATTATTTCAATAAAATCCACCATCAGATTGTCTAGGGTGGGTCTTCAAACCAAGTGGCTTCGTTAATGAGCACACTCATCAGGGCAGCAGGGCCTCGTTACCGGCTTCTCCCACATGTGGTCGAGGCAGGTAGGAAGGCTACAGATTCATTAGTACTAGAGACCAGAGCACTAGAAGGTTTGGAACTAGAGTCTGGTTCATTTCTCATTTGTTTAATTATTTTAAAGGTTAGGCGTGAAGTGTTTGTGGCAACTAACAATGTGACATCAGAGAGCAATGGCTATGGAACGTCCCCTTGTTACCAGAGAGGCCACTGGAGGTTGACCACCCGTTCGGCTGTAGCCTCCTAATTGGCTGTTCTCGTGCCCCTGCTGTCCTGCTCCTAATGCCTTCCTGCCTCCCACACACTTACTACACAGAGCACTGAACCCTAAAAGAAGGAAATCCTAGAGACGTGTTATTATCCGGAGCTCTGGCCACTGTATCCCCGTGAATCCAGTTGCTATGATGTGTCCAGCACTCTGGGTACACAACAGCTTGGTTAGTATCAGCAGGTGAATGATGGATGCATGAGGTCAAACTGGAGCCACAGAATGGCTAGGTTGTCGAAATGTTCCCTCAATCAAGGGTGGTAAAGTTCCTCTCAGTCCTAAAGACCTAACATGGTATACGCCCCGTAAAGTGTGTATGCGCGCACACACACACAAACACACACACACACTCCCATGTTGGTGCAGTAGTCCCTGTGCTTTTGCTGAACCAGAAGAATGCAGAACAGGATAGGCCTCACTATTAGGGGCTCAGCTGGTCAGGACCATACTATACATTTTCTCTTTCCTGTGTGAAGAGGATGCACTGGACATAGAAAGTCTTGAGGAGAAAATGATATCCTCGATGGTCACACCACTGAGGTGCAAGTGTTCACTTATTGAGGTGTAGGTGTGAGTGCCCAAGTCCTTCTGTTCCAAAGGACACTTCTGTTCTCCGTTTAGATACATTTAGATACATTTAGACGTTTCCGTTTGACACTGTTTCTCAAGCACCCTCCGCCCCCCATGTCATTAAGCAGTCTCAAGACTTCGGTTCTTGTCAAGTGCATGGACTTCATTGTGTAATGTACTAGGATTTCACACCGCCTCACGCCAGACTTCAGGCAATGTTCTGCAGAGGAGTTAGCATGGAGAATTCTACAGTGCACACTCCGTTACCTTGCCCACATGTCTATTTTAGGAGGGGTACTAAGTCCATTAACGTTTTGAAAATTCTCTGTACGTTTGCAAAAGGTGCAGCACCGAGTTGTATCCTGAGAGCTGTTTCACATGGCCATCAAACTGAACTCCAAACACACACCTCAAAAATTTAGAGTTTTGTGATAATCATCAAGTTTAGTTGATTAGTTTAGTTTTAAAGCATCCTAATTTTAGAACAGTTTCTACTGTCCCCCAAACTCCCTCACATCCATTTATAGTCGATTCCCACTCTTATACCTGTCCCCCCAAAGCTACTGACTTCTCTACCTAAATTTGTCTTTTCTTGGCTTTTTATTTTTTATTTTATTTATTTATTTTGAGACAGAACCTCACTGTGCAGTACTGCCTGGTCTGGAACTCGATATGGGAACCGGGCTGGTCTCAAACTCACAGAGAGCCCCCCTGCCTCTGCCTGCTGAGTGCTGGAATTAAAGGCATGCACCACCCTGACTGACTTTTCCGTATGTTTCATAGATATGCATTAATGTATTGTATTTTGTAGCTTATTTATTTCCACTTACTGTAGTGTTTCTGATAGGTGTCTATATTTTAGCCTGTGTCCATATATGATTTATCTTTTTATTGCTAAAAGATATTCTTTGGTACAGATACGTTCCATTTTGTGTATCTCTGGATTGTCTGAAGTGTGGGGTCATGATGAACATGGCTGTTGTGGTGGCAGCATGATGCATGCACCTCATAGACATGGTTCTGCCTATTACAGGCATATATGTTGGCCTGCTGAGTCCTCTGGCTTTGGAAATGGCTGCCAACCCCTGAACTGACAAGTGAAATCGGATAGATTTCAAACTCCACTTCTTTTCTTGAATGATTTACACAGCATAGAAATCACGGGGACTAGAGAGAAGTGCAGTTGAGAGCACTTGTGTTCTTCCACAGGACCCAAATGTGGTTTCCAGGACCTGTACCACACAGCTCACAACCGCCTGTAACTCCAACAACACCTCTGGTCCCTGTGGGCATCAGCACCCACATGCACATACCCACACGCAGACACACACCTTATAATTAAAAAAATAGAAGTGGATCTTTAAAAAAAGAAATCGCAGTTTTTGAAATTTTGAAGACTTCTTCATTAAGCTGCCTGAAGTTGGAAGACATTTCAAAAGATCTGGGCAGGTTGCTCTGTTTTGTTTTGTTTGTAATCACTGTAAAAAGGAGATTTTTTTTTACTCATGATTTTGTCAATTCCTTTAAAAAAAATTGACTATATATATATACATATATATGTATAGTTAATTTTGTATTTGGTCAAACAGATTATATATATATACATATATATATATAATCTATTTGACCAATTTTAGCACTTTCTCCCAAGAAATCATCCATTTCTATATTTTCTTTTTTCTTCTTTTTCTTTCTTTCCTTTTTTCTTTCTTTTTTTGTTGTTTGTTTGTTTTTGTTTTTTGAGACGGAGTTTCTCTGTGTAGCTTTGGCTCTCCTGTAACTCGCTCTGTAGACCAGGCTGGCCTGAAACTGACAGAGATCCCCCTGCCTCTGTCTCCCAAATACTGAGATTCAAGGCATCTATATTTGTAAAATGTTACTTCACTTAACCTCCTGTCACATATTCATATTTTTTAATTTTTTAAATTGTTTTTATTTGTTTGTGTGTGTGTGTGTGTGTGTGTGTGTGTGTGTGTGTGTGTGTGTGTG
>CABHPR010103368.1:4063-19711 GCA_902168415.1 Peromyscus melanophrys | reverse complement strand
GTGTGTGTGTGTGTGTGTGTGTGTGTGTGTGTGTGTGTGTGTGTGTGCCCATGGAAGCCAGAAGACTATGTCAAACCCCTTGGAGCTGGAGTTACAAACAGTTCTGAGCCACCCAACATAGGTGCTAAGAAAAGAATGTGGGTCTTCTGGAATAGCTGCAAGCCCCCTTAATCTCTGAGCCATTTCCCCAGCCTCACGTTTCCCTAGCTCTTATGTGTTGATATTGTCTCTTTTTTCAATTTCCTCCTTTTGTTTGGCCTTAAAAATTGGTGACTATTTGCATTTGTCCACTCCCTTTTCTAATTCATAAATTGCTGTATTTATGTTTACCTTCGATTGTGCTTGTTTTTTTGCTTTGTTTTGTTTGTTTTTTAGTTCTTAGACTCATTAGCTTATTGGTTTTCATTATCTCTGGTTTGATAATGAGCATAGAGTTCTCGGCACACTTTCTTACACTGATCTGGACAAAGTCCAAGAATTCTTACGTATAACTATTCTGAGTTTTATACTTTCTTTTTAAGAGTCTGAAATTTTCCAAATGTTGCTCGTGAGGTTTGGTTCAAGCTTTTATAATTGTACCCTCGTTTTGTTGCAGGTTGGACAAAAGCTTATCTGTGACCTTACATATTATTTGTTTTACCAAGAGTTTTATACTTCAAGAAAGGCATATTCTTTGTTGCTAGGGAATGAAATTCAGCATTTGCCTAATAATCAACTTTAATGATTCCATATTTTTATGTCTTTTTTCCTCTCTATTGATTGTCAGAGTCTGGTGCTCCAGTCTCTTAGAATTGTTTTTCTGTTGCTGTCTCCTTTCATGTCAATTCTAGTTCTAAAGTAGGCTGTTCTTTCACTACTTGACATTCGTCACTATACAATCTTCCTCCTGCATTTACCTGCTGTCAACATCAAGTGACAAAATGGCTCCTTTCTCCTAAGTTCTGCTTTATGAGAATCCCACTTTTTCTAAATTTTAGTACAATTCTTCTTTTCTTTTTACTTGTATTTGCTTGGAAAATGTTTGGCCATCATTTTACTCTTTTAACAACTTAGCATTAATTTCAACATTTGCTGGCATCTTAAAAAAAACATTGATTTTTCACGTGTCTGTATGTGTGTACCTGAGTGTATGTATGTGCACCATATTCACGCAAGAGTCCAAAGAGGTCAGAAGAAGGCACTGGATCCCTTGGAGCAGGAGGTGAGCCACCATATGAGTGCTGGGAACTAAACCCAGATCTTCTGCAAGAGCTGAGACATCTCTCTAGCAGCTGGCTTTTTTTTTCCCTGATTTCTTTTAGAATTCATGTTCACTGCACTATTCTAGCAACTATAGAGAGAGCGCGCACGCGCAGACACACACACACACACACACACACACACACACACACACACACACAAACCATCCTGCATCCAATACCAGACTTGCCCACCATTTTGTGTTTGTTTGTTTTTAATTTTTCCCTTTAAAAGAATCTACTGGGCATGTTCAAAGAAACCTGGAAGAGCCTCTAAGGGTCAGCAGGCCACAGAGCGATGCAGCCGGAAACCCCTCTCGTTCCACACACCAGAGAAGAGGGGACAGAGTCGTCACAAAACAGCTTTCGGTTCTGTTTCATTTCTTGAAACTCCAAACAGCAAATCACATCTCACATTCCCATCTTGTCCACTGTGGGAACTCAGAGATTAGATCCGCAGGACTCAAATCAGGACGACTTGAACTGGCTGGGGGCAGGGCATAAACCCCTGGAATTCCCTGTGTGGGGAGTTCAGAAAATACCAGCTCAGTAGCTGTCACCAAGAAGAAAGAATGAGAGAGAGAGAGAGAGAGAGAGAGAGAGAGAGAGAGAGAGAGAGAGAGAGAGAGAGAGAGAAGGGGTGGAGAGCCAAGAAACCAGGCAGCAGACAGGGTTTGGCAGCAGCCCAAGGTCCCAGCCAGCACAGCTGAGTCCTTCCAGACATCCCTGGAGGTCGGAGAAAGGCTGAGTCTGAGGGAGGTCTCCAGTCAAGTTCTGGCTGAAAAGTAACATCCAGAGTTTAAGCAAAACTGTTCCCTGGGTCAAAGGATCTGAAATTAGGCCCTGCCGGGAAAGGGTACGAGATCGAATGCCTTTCACGGAAAGAAGAAAAGAGTGAGTGGGCACTTAATCATCGCCATCAAATACACGTTATATTAAGGAAAGTTGCTGAAGGGCTTTCCACCTTCTAGAAAAGACCAAGGATGAAAGGTGATCTCTTGAAACATTGGAAAGATCAAGGAGACCTTCTTAACATTGGATTTATACAGCATGGAAGAGTCTGCAGGAAGAGGTGTGGGATTTCCACCCCAGGGATCTCTGAAGAGAGAAGCAGCCAGCAGGGGCTGAGGAGAGCAAGAGCTGGCAGGCGGTTGGCCCAGGCAGACCAGACCAAGGCAAACCATGACTCCGGTCAACACCAAGCCACTACTGGAACTCCCTGGAGAGCAAGCATCTCTTCCACACTAGAACCTCAAAGGCCCAAGGGAGCACGTCCTTTTCACCTACACAAGAGGCTGATTATGAAAATCCACAGAGACCAGTAGGATTGATTTTGGAAATAAGGATATGTCTGCTGAGTAGTCGAGCTTTTCAGTTGTGTGACTCCACAAGCACTACTTTGTGTGTAGGCTAGCTTGAACGGAGTAACGCTGTGCAATACATACAGCAAAAGGACTGATACATCGCAAATCAGAATAATAACCATACAGAACAAAGTATGTATTCTGTATTATTTATCTAGTGCTCATTCAATGCTTGATACTTGCAAGAATCTTTGCACAGGCCTTATTTAATCTATTTGAATGAATGCAGCTGATAAGTTTTATACCCCAATAAACCTCTCCACTAACACAGCAATCCAAATCAGACCAAATCAGACCGAACTAGAAAAAAGCCCTGGTTTAATGGATAAAGAGTTCCTGGGTGATTCTCCAGCCCCCAAGAGAGGAGACAGGGACTAGAGACCAGAAAACCACCTGTCTGTTTTCTGGGATGCAGCTTAAATACCCTGTGGAGTGGTCTTGAGCTTCTCTGGGGGAGGAGCTGTGTTTGGTGGGCTTTGAAGGGGTGGGTTTGAGGAAAGAGATGGAGGAGGGGAGTTGAGGTGGCTCTTGCACCAGAACATTCCAGACTCTTTGGGTATAGGATGCCAGGATGCCAGGGGTTGAGGTGGAGCTCCCACCCAAACAGCAGCACCTGACTTTGAACTTAGAGATGGGTAGAATTGGACAAAAGGAGAGTAAAGGGTAAATGGAAGAAGAAGGAGTCAGGAAACCCAGGACAGAGGGAGTAACACTCCTGGTTACTGGAGTACTGAGGGCATGGGCAATGGGGGCATAAAGCTGGACCAGCAGGTTGACACTGACTGTGACTTTGGAATTCTTGGGCAAGGAATTTGTACGAGTGACAATAAGGTTTTCTAAGCAAAGAAATAAATGATCCCAAATCTACTATGATGTGACTTATATTTATGTGGAAGAAAATGTTGCAAAACAGTGAAGGATTTTCCAAGATAAATATGAAAGAGGTGATTATTAATATAAACATTCAAAAAGTTTGTCCAATCTTGTGAGTGTGTGTGTGTGTGTGTGTGTGTGTGTGTGTGTGTGTGTGTGTGTGTGTAGGGGGTATTTTGCCTGCATGTATGTGTGTATGCCTGGTATCCAAGGAGGTCAGAGGAGGGAATCGGATCCTGTGAAATTGGGGTTACAGACAGTTGTGACCTGCTATGTAGATGCTGGAAACTGGACCTGGAGGAGCAGCCGGTGTTCTAACCACTGGGAATCTTTTGAGCCCTGATCATTCTTAAATTTAATAGAGAAACTCCTTGGGGTTAGCAGCCAGGTGATAGTGCAGAGTGGAAAAAATGGGAGAAAAACCACCTGGTAGGGTAAGATGATCTATGTGACCACTTTAATGAGAAGACGAGGGGATGTCAGGATGGCTGAGAAAAGGGAGAAAGATTCATTGCAATGGTTGCCAGCCATGTGAGTTAAGCTGAAGTGGGAAAAGCGAGCCTAGAGTATTGTAGCTGGAGTTTTCTCCAGTTCTGCCTGGCCCATGGTCAGGACAAATCTCTCTCACCTGCCAGTCCCACAGCCTCTCAGATCCAACCGAGTATACACACAGAGACTTATATTGCTTACAAACTGTATGGCCGTGGCAGGCTTCTTGTTATCTAATTCTTATATCTTACATTAACCCATTTCTATAAATCTAAAAGTTGCCATGTGGCTTGTGGCTTACCAGTACCTTACATCTCGCTTGTCATGGCGGTGGCTGGCAGTGTCTCTCTGACTCAGCCTTCCTGTTCCCAGGATTCTCTTCTCTCCTTGTCCCGCCTATACTTCCTGCCTGGCTACTGGCCAATCAGTGTTTTATATATTAACCAATCAGAGCAACACATTTAACATACAGAACATCCCACAGCAGAGTATGGTGGTGTGTTTGGGCATGACTTTGCATTTGCTTCACCACATCTGGGACTTACTGTCAGGGAGGAGAGCTGATACCTGCAGGGGCACATCCGCCTGCTGGTGGAAAGAACAGTGTGTGATTGGCTTGAGTAAAGTACAGGGAGGATGCTGGGAGCTGGGCCACCTTGACAAGAGGCATTGAGAGGAAGAAGCAAAGGACTGTCCAAGCCATGGACTGACTCCTCCAGAAACCAAGCACACAATTACCAGATGATCTAGCAATTCTCTTCTAACTTAAAGGAGAGACTTCCTGACCAGTGTATGTACTGCCATTGATAACAACAGCCTAAAGGCAGAGAGAAGTCACATGATGAATGAACAAAATATGATATACACAGCAGAATACTTTTCCATCTCAAAAATGAAATTCTGATCCAGGCTGTAACATGGTTAAGACTTTAAAGATTCTCCTCAGTGAAAATAAAAACAAAGTCAACACAAAGCAAATACTGTATGTATGGGTGTACTATCACTGTGTGGGTGCACTAATACTGTGTGTACACTAACACTGTGGGGGTACACTAATGTTGTATGGGTACACTAACACTGTGTGGGTGCACTAATGCTGTATCAGTGCACTAATACTGTATGGATACACTACTGCTGTGGGGGTGCGCTAATACTGTGTGTGTGCACCAATGCTGTGTGTGCACTAATGCTGTGTGGGTACACCAATACTGTGTGTGTGCACTGATGCTGTGTGTGCACTAATGCTGTGTGGGTACACCAATACTGTGTGTGTGCACTGATGCTGTGTGTGCACTAATGCTGTGTGGGTACACCAATACTGTGTGGGTACACTAATACTATATTGGGACACTTCTGTCAAGATGCCAGGAACAGGCAATATCATAGGCATCAGGAATGTGTTGGGGTTACCAAGGCCCTAGGGATGGAAGACTGCAGAGCTACTGTTCAATGAATACAGAGTTTCTGTTTGGCATGATGAAAATGTTCTGGTAATAAAAGAGATGGTTGCACAACCTTGTGAAAACACTTACTGCTGCTAAACCGAGCACTTGAAATTGTTAAACACTAACTTTCACAATATAAATGTTTTATTATAATTTTTTTAAAAACCACACGCTTGATGTAGAGTCATCAATACAGACATGTCCCACAGACACATCTTGGTGAGATGAGGGCTATCATGTTCTAAGAGCTGTGAGCAACAAGTCTGCCCCAACATCAAGCACCAACTAGAATGTAAACCTTGAAAACAGAGGGAATGAGTTAGCTATGAGAGCCGAGTAGAAGAGAAGGCAGAGGGATTTCCAACTGCTAAAAAGAACGGGTGTGGGACACTGAGTTGTCCCAGCTCAGCTTCTTTCCCCTCATAAGGCACAGCGTCAGCAACAGTGACTTTCTAACCAGCCAGGTGGTTTCTGATAATATAACCTGACATTACCTTTCTCAGCTACTGCCGTGAACAGACCTAACCATTCCCAAAGTTTTGAAACCGCCAAGCTCAGCCACTCCACGGTCCTCCACTACAGAAAGAAGTGGGCAGATATGACTCATGAGTGACTGCTTATCTGAATGAAAGGACGGTCCATGTTTGATCTCTGCCAGGAATGTTACTGAACGCAATTGTGAGGTCTGTAAATAACTTTCTTTCTGTAGTGCAGCTTCCTATTGCATCATGATAGGCTTTGACAAAGAGGCAAATGTCAACCTCCCAGCTGATCGATATAAAAGCCAATTTCCAACCTGTTTTTCAGGATCTTCTGGGTCACCGCTTATGTTTTCATAACCTTTCTAGTCCAATGGTAGCTCTCCATTTCAACTTATTTTAAAATTGTATACAGAATACAAACGGAAATACTTCTATCCGAATTTAAATTACTACCATCTATTGTTGCTCTCTATAGCCCTTTAGTGCCGCTGAGGTGTGTGTTACTATCAAAGGGGACCGCCTAACCACAAATGGAGGTAAAGCAACTAACCACATTGTCACAGTGCACAGCATCTTTTCTAAGAACCAAGAAAAGAGGGAGGCCCAGTTCACCAAGAAGGATGAAGGTCTCACGTTAGACGTGTGCAGTGCTGCAGAGACCATCCTTGATTAGCTGCTCCAGTGAGGCGCTGAGCAGCAGCCCAGGAGAGGCAGAAATGACGAAGGCAGTTGGAACTGATCATGGGGCTGACATTTACTGGATGTTGCCTTCGCCTTCATCAGCCCAAGGAAAATCCTTGCTAGGCTGAATCAGATTAGATCAATCTGACAGCCAAAGATCAGTAACACTTCTTCCCAAGGCTAACATATATGGAACTTTAAGAGTCCCATAGGAAAAGTACTTAAACTTTGTACACTTCAGGCACATACAGGCCTGTACAATCATTCCACAAATACTTACTGAGAGTTTCATACCGTGTAGCCACGGTAGAAAGTGTTGAAGAAGGAGCTGTAAAGTCTGAAGTCAGGGGTCTTCCTTTAATAAACTTAAAATTTCAATGGGAAAGACAATACATAGAATAATAAGAAAAGAATATAGGGGCTGGAAAGATGGCTCAGGGGGTTAAGAGCACTGGCTGCTCTTCCAGAGGTCCTGAGTTCCATTCCCAGCACCCACATGGTGGCTCACAACCATCTGTAATGAGATCTGGTAACTTCTTCTGGCCTGCAGGCATACATACAGGCAGAACACTTTATACATAATAAATATATAAATCTTGAAAAAAGAAAGCAATATAAATTAGTGACTAGGGTAAAAGGAAGAAAAAACAAGAGTGCTGTAGTAGGTTGGGCAACTTTTCTATTGGTGTGGGGAAAAAACTAAGGAAGAAAAGCTGGTTTCTGCTCACAGTGTCAGGTGCCCACCCAAGTCCCCCTAGATCCATTACTCCACAAAGATGCTCATCATTGCAAGGGGCAGAAGCACATTGGGGACCAATTGGTATCTGAGTTTTGGTAAAAATCTGTGACCAGAGCTGACACCTTAAGGAAGGGCATCCTCTCTCACCCAGAAAATTCCAAAGTGGCATCACTAATGTCTCTTATCTCTTCTTGCTGATTACCCAGGCTCAGAAATTTATCAGTTCAAAAAGATGCATTGACTGCTGGTTAATCCAAAAATTGTATTCTATGATTTCAGTTCAGATTTAACAGACAATGAGTCCAGATTCTTTTCTCCTGTGAGGAGAGCCATATATGTCTTTCCTCAGTGCTCAGTTCCTCTTTGTCCATTTGCTAGGATTTTCGCAGTCAGTCAGGGAAAACATACATGTCCCCTTACTTTAAAAGTTTGACAGATGCATAGCCATTGTTCCTTGCTCCTTTTTTTAAATGTTCTTTTCATTTTTTTCGCAGTGACTTTAATAAGGACTTTGTATGTCCCTAGTCCATCCTAAATTATCACTGTTATATTATTGACAAATCCCATTGATAGACCAATTCCTTTTATGATGGAATCTGAGACTAGCCCAGCCTTTTCTCAATGCTATAGATTATCACCAATGTGTAAGGCATATGAACTACATGCTGACAACATGGAGACATCAAATTTCCTCTCTACCACTTACCACTGGAAAAAAATCACCACTTCTATGCTTTGGGTTCCCCCTCTATAAAATGGGAATGACCACTCATAGGATTACTGTTAGAAATAACTCTTTTAAAAGATATGTCAGACATTTTTTAAAATGCAAGTACTATTATTACCATGTGAGCTAGTAGAGCTCAGCTATAAGCTGTCTGACATATAAATACTGTATGCATGTAGTCTGGTTATGGCTATGCTATTTGAAATAAAAAACACAGACTTGAAAAGGCCACCACTTACAAAACTAAATTGTGACATTTCTTTTTAATGACATAGCAGAATCCATTATGGGAGTTGAGTGACTCTCTTCTGGTATACATGAGGTCACATTCACAAGGACCAAAACAGTGGAATCCAAGCCAAGGACGCTACGCATTCCTTACGGCAGGAATAGCAGCATCCCTCTTTAAGCAAGGCAATGCTTCATGTGCTGGTGCCCCAGATAGGACTGGGATGTGGCTGTGTCCTCAGGACAATTGGGACACAGCTTCTCCCAGAAGCTTGCTCTTTGTTAAGACCAATCACAGACTAATTGGTACATCGTATCTCCTGTCTATCCTGAATCATTGTTAGCAAATACCTCCATATCCCAGGCATGAAGCTTACTTTCAGGTTACTAAAAGCTTAAAAAAGATACATCTCCACAGAAAAAATTTAGCAGATATAGTTTTTCTTCTATACACTAAAATAACCCTGGTTAGAATTCAGTGAACCAAAGCATCCTTCCCCAGAAAAGCTATTGGCAAGCACAGATCAGGCACCTGGCAGTACAGAGAAAGTAAACAACCACACTAGCAAACAAGTCTGGGATAAGAACAACACAAGCGCACCTAGATATTGGAAAGAGTTAATCTTCTCCTGTGGTCCTGCAAAAGAGACTGGCCTGCACTCAAAATCTGTTCTTTGGACAAAGGGCAAGTCCAAGTCTTTTCAACAACTCCTTTTGATCTTCATAAAAGTTCTGGGCTAAAAAAGCACTTTAGGGGCTCGAGAGATGGCCCAGTGGTTAAAAGCACTGACTGTTCTTCCAGAGGGCCCAGGTTCAATTCCCAGCACCCACATGGCAGCTCATAACTGTCTCTAACTCCAAGATCTGATAACTCACACAGACATACATGAAGGCAAAACACAATGCAAATAAAATAAAAATAAACGTAAAAAAAGAAAAAAGAACCACTTTAGATTATTGCTGTCTGTCTTAGTTACTTTGCCTGTTTGCGTGATAAAATACGCCAACAAAATCAACTGAGGAGAGAAAGAGTTTATTCTGCTGCACAGTGAGAAATCCAGCACTTCCTGTCAGCTATGCCAAGACAGCAGGGGCTGGTCATATCGTATCCACAATTAGGAAGCAGAGATGATGAACGCATGCTGGTGCTCAGCTCCTCCAGGGCAGGACCAGGCAGGTAACAGTTCCACCCATAGTGGCTGAGTCTTCCTGTCTCAGGTAATCAAGATCGTTCCCTATAGGTGTACTCAGAGGCCTGCCTGCTAGACGATTTTAGAGTTTGTTGACCTGACAGTTAACTCTAACCATCACACCATCTATGCATATCTGAGCCCAAAGAACTCTAATTATGCTCCCAGAGTCTAGAGCAAAGCAAATAAAATAGACATGTCCTCTGCTCCAACCATAAGGAATCCCTGGGAGGACTGCCTCTCTATATGCCACACAGCACAAGAGCATATGACAGTAGATGTTTCTTGGGTCTGTTTCAGGCTGGTCAGCCTGTAGGTGACATTCTAAGCACTAGAGCCTTCAGTCATCCTGAACTGTTCCTTGGGGCTGCTGTAGCCAGTCTGGATAAGAAAGAGAAGCCTACATATCTTGGGGCTCCTCATGTCTCCTAGATTGAGTCTATGTTTGTTCAACAGGCTCTCATATGGGGATCTTCCAGAAACTTCCATATTTGTTTCTTCCTTGGCATTTTATTGAAGAGTATACAACTTGCAGCACTGTTTCCTCTCAGGGACATATCCTCATGTTTCCTGAGAATAGATTTTTCTGTATTAGCCAAGATTCCCAGGGAGAGAGAGACAGAGACACAGAGAACACACACAGATGTCTATAAAACTTGGCTCATGCAATTCTAGATGGCAAAAAGTCACATGATCTGCCCTCCAAGCCACAGATCAGGGAAAGCCAGTGGTGTGATTCAATGTCCCAGAGCAAACAGAGATGGCCATGTCAGCTCCAGAAGAAAGCTTGAGTCCCCCAGTCCTCTGCCCTTTTGCTTTTTGCTTTTTGTTCAGGCTACCAACCAGACTGGCTGATGCCTACCCACATCTGAGAACTGCCTTTGCTCTACCCAGTCCGTTAGTTCAAATGTTAGTCTCTTTCTGAAAACACCTTTGCAGACACCAGAAAGAATGTTTCACCAGCTGGCTGGGCATCACTTGCCCAAGCAAGTTGACGCTACCACGGGTTCGCCCTTTGCCAACCTGGCACCTGTATGTTTCTTCTTAAACCAATTAATCTCCGAATAATGACAGTAATTCTGCCTGGTATGGTCCAACTATCCTACATACAGCAAAAATGCCCCTATCTTTCCCCCAGGAAAGATGAGATCCTTGAATGATGATGCTAACTTTTCTCTGGATACCTTGCGATTTGAATACTAAGTGCTGATTGGTGTAAAGCCAATCCACCTTTTGTCGCATGATGAGGCATTAAGAGAGGAAAGTAAACAAAAGCATTTGCCTATGGCATGTGTACACAAACATGTATTTATAACAAAAGGAGGAGGACATGCTCTTGATCATCAGCCTCATTTCTGTAAATGGAGGCAGGATGGTCGATAGAATTTACAACTATCTTCTACTACCCAGTCTGTATTTCTTTTTCCCTCAGCAAGTGCTTCAGCTGAACATGGTTCTTTACCTGATAGAGCAAGTCAAGTCTTTCGTTTGTGCAGGATCTGAGCCATGAGGAGCATTACCTGGATTGGGTGGTATTCTTCCATTGGCCTTCATCACTGGGCACGGTCATCTGAAGAGCCACAGTTAGGAAATTTCTTGGACTCGTTTTTTGTCGCCATTGTACAATAGTAGTCCAATTTCCCCTCAAGTAGTTCGGCTATTTCACCCCAGCAACCCTTCTTTTGTTGATACAGAGACCTGAAGAGCCCAAAGTGTCTGGGTGCAGGCTTAACTTCCAGTTTGGTGTATTCATTGTTGAGTCTTTTTTCCCCCCGAGACAGGGTTTCTCTGTGTAGCTTTGCGCCTTTCCTTGATCTCACTCTGTAGACCAGGCTGGCCTTGAACTCACAAAGATCCGCCTGCCTCTGCCTCCCAAGTGCTGGGATTAAAGGCGTGCACCACCACCGCCTGGCTATTGTTGAGTCTTATGGTAGAAATATTCCTTAATCTGGAACTCAGTCCTTTCTAGGCTAGTAGAATATAAAATGTCAGCAACCCAAGCAAGAATTCTGTTAGTGGTTACTAGTGAACATTTTCACCTTGTATTTTCAGGATGGATCTTGACTAATAATCAGTACCATTTATTGGATACTGATTCAGAGCATATACAGCCTTCTGGAGAACCTTACCCCGGACCAACAGGTACTGTTACTGAATCCTTATAACACTATTCAGTAATTTCATCAAGCCAGCTGCTTCAGTTTAGAGAGTGTGGCGAGGCTGGTGAACTCCATAACATGGGTCTTTGGCCACACTTCTCAGGCTGTGAACTGAGTTGCCTAATAAGAAACAGTGCTACATAGAATACTCTAACAGGACAGTTCTCTAAGTTCACGGATGGTAGTTTTGGCTGAAAGTGGGGGGCCAATTCCATTATAAATGGGAAACAGCTTCAACTCACAAAGATTCATCAGAATTTAGGGGTGCAGTTTCATCAAGGTTTTCCCCCATATCCCCACCACCACTGGCAGGATCCACTATTTTCCACCCAATGCTCTCACATTGACCAGAGACACCTATGAGACTTGAGTTTCAGTTCCTTTATAACTAGCCAATCACAGGATGAGGTTCTGCATTTGCTTTTCAGCCACTTAAGCCTTCCAGCTCCAAGATAAGAAACTCCTTCAGAACATATCTAGAAGCTTCTAGACATTCTATGAAGCACTCTATCTGGAAAACTAAACCTGGATTAATTCACTGCTTTTTCCAGGAACAGACAGTAGGCACAACGGAGCAGCATTCTCATAGTCTCTAAATTCTAAAAATATTCAAAGGCACTATGTTAGCGATTGTCAACTTGACAGTATCTAGGCCCAACTATGAGACAAGCCTCTGGGAATGCCTGTGAGGGGTTATTTAAGTTAGGATACATGGCATGGGAAGAGCCACCCTGAATGTGGGTGGCACCATAGCGTAGGCTGGGGACCCTGGACTAAATGAACAGGAGAGGATGAAGGGAGGTGGTTCAGTTGGTAAAGTACCTGTTCCACAAGCACAGAGCACAAGCAAGAGATGAAAGAGTGGACAAAGACGGTACTCACAGTGGGTGAAGAACAGACTGGAATTACTTGCAAAGAATTAGAATTTTATTTGGGAGTCTATAATATTCATGAAGAAAAGCACATTCATATACAAGCAGGAACATTTCTGAGCATGTCAGTATAAGATTATAGAGCACATGTTCAAAGAGGAAAGATAGTTGATAGATTTTTGGTCCTCAATTTAAGACCACATGTTTAAAAAAGAAAGATGTGATAGCAGTAATAGTACACATTTATATTCCTAGCCCTTGGGAAGTTGAGGCAGAAGGATAGCAGATTTGAGGTGAGCCTGGGCTACATAGGAAGACCTGCCTCAAAAAACACCAAAGGAAGGAAATAGAAGATGATGGCCAGGAATGCTTCTGCTCATGCTCTGTTCTACATTGTAGGGTTCTTCTGCGCATGCTCTGTTCTTACCATGAAGTCTTTAAAACAATGAGTCAAAGCGGTTCAGTGACCTTGGCAGATTCTTTGTAAGTTTCTCCAGAGAATTTTAGCTGAAACAGGAAGCACAGCTCTGAAGATGCAATAATCCAAGTGTTTGCCCTGGTGGCGCCCACCTCACCTAGTGACTACCATCTCCTTCCAAAGCAGTCATTACGGGTGTCTTGTGGAGATGTAGTCCATGTGCCACAGACTATCTGCTATGGGAAACGTACTCATTCATATCTTTAAATGTGGTAAGATTCGAGAGCCAATTCCAGAAACTGCAAAAGCAACTCAGAAAAAAAAAATTCCTAAAATTCTGTTACTTTAGAACCACTCCCAGTGCCAAAATTTCTGTTAGTCAAGATTCTCCAGAATTATAGAAGTGGGGGGGGAGAGGGAGAGAGAGACCGTGAGAGCATGCGAGCACTCATATGGAAACCTAAAAACTAAAGCACTCACAGTTGAGAGCAAGAAGAAGTGTGGTCATTCCCAGACAGTTTCACCATTCCTGACTATTGCATTGGATGGTGCTCATCCACCCTGCCTAGGAACATCTTCTTTTCTTGGTTTGTGAATTCAAATGTTCATTCCTCACAGACACCACTACCACCCAGAAAAATAATGCTTTATCAGCTTTCTGGGTGTGCTATAGCCCAGTCAAGTTGGTGCCCCATACTTCCCTTCCCCGGGATGAGGGTTGAGGGTTTTATGCCACCATTGCTGAAGGATGCCCAGCTGTCCCCATATGGTCCCCTTAACTCAGATATCATAACGTTGCTGCAGACATCTGAATGAGGGCTCTAGCCACAGTGATGCCCTCCTATGCCCAGACTCTGCCACACTTCATCCCACTGTGGCTAAAACTACAATGTGTTTTCAAGACACTCTGAGCAGTTAAGTGCTTGATAAATGATTTTTCATGATATGAAAGCTTAAGATTTGATGAATGAAGCAAAGGGTTACATGCTGAATGAACTCACCTTTTAGAATGATAGTCTGGCCAGCAAGCCCCGCTCTGCACTGCCCAGCAAACACACAGAGAAGCAGACAGTGAACACGAGCACAGGATGAGACACGTAGGACCAGGGCCACAGCACCGTATTTGTCAGTGCCAAGATGTCTCTACTACATAAAAAGAAAAGCAAATCCTAGAGCTGCACTAGGAGACTATTAAGCAGCACAAAGGACTAGGAACTCGTGAAACAGAATGAGAGAAACCTCCTTTGACTCCAAACTGAAGAGCAGGTGTTTATTTAGAAACATTAATTAGCAAGCCGAACACAGGTTCATGAACAGAGCTCTTAAGACAGTAGAGAAGGATGGAGAGGTTAGAGAAGAGGTAAATGTCCAACCCTTTCCTTAGTAGAGTGATGAGAGAATTTCTTGCTCAGGGGCGGATTGTGTGGGACATCATGATTCACTGCTAAGAGAGAGAGAACCTTCCAAAGAATGAAAACAGTTAGAGAAAGTGAGGACCCATAAATCACGGGGATCAGGAGGATCGATCTGCACGCTCTAGTAGATGAAAACATAGAGCTGAGTGCTGACCTGACTGTGTAACAGTTCTGCAAAAGTGGCTAGGGGTTTGCTGAGCTGACGCTGGAGTCTTGCCCGTGCCGCTCACTCTTCCAAGCTGGCTCTGAAGGAATTCTGCACACTTCCTCATGAAAGTCAGGAGCCTCCAACACTCGTCACTCAGTGAGTCTAGCCCATCCTCTACTCCGAGCTCCAGGAGTGCAGTTTCCAAGCTTCTCCAGGATACCTCTGGTGACTTAGTCACAGCTCACAGGACATGTGATTGCCCCTAATGCCCTCACCACCACAACCAATCTAAAAGAAAATGGAAAAGCAACCCAGAAAATCACCTAAAAGGCAGGACTCTGCAGAGCATGGGTGTCGTTCATGGTTCAGGCATCGCAATATCTCAGCAACTGGTTGGTAAGCCAGGAAAGATACTTTGAGTCATGAAGACATCTTTTATAAAGATATCCATCTTATTGCATTGTACATTAAATAGGAACTTGGATGCATTAAAAATT
Organism: Peromyscus melanophrys; assembly: GCA_902168415.1. NCBI lineage: Eukaryota > Metazoa > Chordata > Mammalia > Rodentia > Cricetidae > Peromyscus > Peromyscus melanophrys. The sequence goes on along the minus strand of CABHPR010103368.1, from coordinate 4,746 downwards.
AATAGAAAATGGTATGAATAATGAATCTGTGGCGGTGTGCAAAACAACCATGCACTAGCCCCAGGTTAGAGAATGCATTGCTGAAATGGGTGCTACAAGCTATGTGACTTTAGTCTCCTCACTCCGAGGAGAACAGGAATAAGAGAAAGCAAATCAAACACGGGCCAAGTGAAGGACATTGAGCTACACTGAGCTGCACTGCTGCTTGTGAGGGGGAGGCGCTGTGCATGGGGTCTGCTCCTGTTGATTTGTTCTCAGAGTGCGCGTGGGGCCCTGAGTCTCTGAGCTTAGATTACACTTGATTCAAACCCCTTGGACCAACCCAGCTTCCTAAGAGTAACAGACCCCTCAGGCTGCCAGCAAAGCTTGTTTGGGTCAGCCACTGTGGAACCCTGCCTTCAAGATCCCCACAGAGGGTCAAATGAGGTTAGGGATCAAGAACAAGGCAGAGTTTACCAACCCCCCACCTCCATCCTGTCCTCATCTTTCCCATCAAGCTTGCTTTTGCTTTTGACGTCCAAAGAAAAGTTTGTAATCCAGTCATCTCTACACTCTTAAGGTTATTTCCAAAGATTTGGTAGTTTCCTGTGTTTTCCTTCTCTTCCTGTGAATATCTCTATTACTACACACACACACACACGCACACACACACACACACACACACACACACACACACACACACA
>CABHPR010103363.1:0-13022 GCA_902168415.1 Peromyscus melanophrys | reverse complement strand
ATCCATGCCTCAAAAAGGGTAAGGCCTCCCATGGGAGTCAGCAATGCATGGCATATCAAGTTGAGGCAGGACTAAGCCCCCCCCTCAACCCTCTCATCCCCCTCCCTCATCAAGGCTGAGCAAGGCATCCCACCATAGGGAATAGGTTCCAAAAAGCCAGCTCATGCACCAGGGATAGATCCTGGTCCCAGTGCTAGGGGCCCCACAAACAGACCAAGCTATGTAACTGTCACCCACATGCATAGGGACTAGGTCAGTCCCATGCAGTCTCCCTAACTGTCTGTCTAGAGTCCATGAGTTCCCACGAGCTCAAGTCAGCTGTCTCTGTGGGTTTCCCTATCCTTGTACAATTCCAAAAGACATTTAAGGAATTGCTCCACATCCTTAGTCATCAGGGAAATGCAAATCAAAATGACTCTGAGATACTATCTTATACCTGTTAGAATGGCTGAGATAAAAAACGCTGATGATAGCTTATGTTGGAGAGGATGTGGAGTAAGGGGAACACTCTTCCACTGCTGGTGGGAATGCAACTTGTTCTTTGGAAATCAGTATGGCGGTTTCTCAGAAAATTGGGAATCAATCTACCTCAAGACCCAGTCATACCACTCTTGGGCACATACCCAAGAAAGGGTGCTCAATCATACCACAAGGACACTTGCTCAACTAGTTCACAGCAGCATTATTTGTAATAGCCAGAACCTGGAAACAACCTAGATGCCCCTTAATGGAAGAATGTATAAAGAAAATGTGGTACATTTACACAATGGAGTATTACTCAGCAGTAAAAAACAATGGCATCATGAAATTTGTAGGCAAATGGATGGAACTAGAGAAAAATCATCCTGAGTGAGGTAACCCAGACCCAGAAAGACAAACATGGTATGTACTCACTCATAAGTGGATAGTAGATGTAAAGCAAAGGATAACCAGGCTACAATTCATAGCCCTAGAGAAACTAGGTAACAAGGAGGATCCTAAGAGGGACACATGGATTGTCCTGGGAAGGGGAAATAGATGAGATCTCCTGGAAAAACTGGGGGTGGGGGGAAGGGGATGGGAACATGAGGGATCCGAATGGTTGAGTAGGAGGAGGGACGGAGAGGGAGAGCAAAAAAAGAGATGTCTTGACAGAGTGAGTCATTATGGGGTTAGGGAGAAATCTGGTGCCAGAGAAATCCCCAGGAATCCACAAGGATGACCGCAGCTAAGACTCCTAGCAACAGTGGAGAGGCTGGCCTTCCCCTGTAATCAGATTGGTGACTACCCTAAATGACATCATAGATCCTTCATCCAGTAACTGATGGAAGCAGATGCAGAGATCCACAGCCAAGCACTGGGCGGAACCTCCGGGAGTCCTATTGAAGAGAGGGATGAGGATTTATAACTTTGTTTTTAAAAAGACTGTTTTCAAAAACACCAGAAGTTATTGTAAAGGTATATCCAAGGAAGAAAGAAAGCTACATCCACGGAGTACTAAATTCTATCCCTTCAGTCACAGGTGGTACATGCCTGTAGTCTCAGAAGTTTAGAGGCTGAGGCAGGAGGATGGAGACAAGTCCAAGGCCAGTCTGGCCAACACAATGAGTGCCAGGCCAGTAACAGCTAATGAATGAAGCCTTAAAGAAAATAAAATAAAAGAGAAAGAGAAAGAAAACTATTTCCTTGGTGTCTTTCCCATCATTCCCTAAACTAACGAGCTGTGCAACCAAGTGGGAATGGCAGACAGCTATACCTCCTGAGAGCAGGACAACTCCTAACAGAAAATAAGCAGGTTGGGAGCTGACAGCGGCCGTGAGGGAGCCTTCTTTCTGGGCTAATTTGTACAGCCAGACTAATGGTTTTAGGGAGCTACCCACACAGGGGGAGGCTTGTTGTATTCTGAGGGTATAACTCATGAGTCACCTGGTTTTATTCATTCTGGATGCTATTCTTTGATATATTTGCAGCCTCCTTTCAATGCAGCCTCCGTTTACAGCTCAGCGAAAGCTCACCCAGTTTGCCTTGTGTTCTTGTCCGTTTTGGCCTCAGGCCTTGTTCCGATTCTCAGCTATTGTGTTCTTCTCTTTTCCACAGTTCAGGGGATCAGTGAGCAGTCTCTCAGGCAACACTGCTGTTGATCTATTTATATGCCTAGGTCCTTTCACTTTTTGTTTTTAAATAGCCACCACCACCACCACCACCCACATCTGTCCTGGCTTTCTGTATCCACTTTGAGCTCAACAGTTTAAAACTCTGACATGCACTTTTCCACAGCTGTGCACATGACAGAAGCCAGTGACAGAATTTTTGAACCAAAAAGAACACGAGCTTTCTAGTCACCATCCCTGAGCAGTAAGGATAAAAATGAGTGAATATTATAAATCTGATGTATGACTCAGAACAGGGCTCAAGACAGAAGTGCTTTCTTCCTTTGTCTCTGAGCAGCAGGTGAACAAAATGTATTGATAGTTTTCCTCCTGCATCCTGTCCCAGAAATGCACACACAGCCTTCTTGAGGATGTCTAGCATTTCCCACGATTAGCAACGATAGAGAAGTATACAGGAAGTTATCACAGACTTTCATGTGACAGCCCCTTAGGTCCTAAAGTGAAAGGCCAGGGTAACATGTTGACAACAGTGTTAAAGGGGAAGAGGAAGTAAAGGAGGAAGGGATCATTTATTGGGCATAATAATAACTGGACACTGCTAGTCACTTCATGGTATTAAGCTTTCGACTCTCTCATCTGACAAATCACTCATAATCCCAGCTACTCAGGTGGCTGAGGCAGGAGAATATCAAGCTCAATGATTGTCTAGACTTCTTAGAGACAGCTTGTCTCAAAATAAAACAAAAGAGGTCTAGAGTCACAGCTTAATGTAGAGCACATGCCTAGCATGTGAAAGGCCCTGGATTAATCTCTAACATTAAAAATAAATAAGTAAGTAAATAAACTAAGCTCTAAAATCCAAAAGGTTTGTTTGTTTGTTTGTTTTTTATACCACCACAATGGAAACTGTAGAAAATTCCACATGCAACCTGTGTGATGAACTGCAGACATGATAAGACACAGAAAGTTACCTTCAGGGGTGGTGAGATGGTCCATTTGGTAAAGGCACTTGCTGCCAAGTCTGAGGACCTGAATTCAAATGCCAGAACCTGCATGGCAGAAAAAAGTGTACGGGCTCCTACAAGCTGTCCTCCGACCTCCATATGTGCTCGATAATATGAACACAAAGAAAATAAACAAATGAAAACTATTTAGTTATCTTTTATGTATATAAAAATATGTGCAACATAAATTAATTTCATGTTAGGACTCAGATCCCATCCAAAGCTTCTCATGATGCATAGGATCCAACCTCTGGGCATTCAAAACATGATGTTATCTACAGATGTGTAGGGATGCATCTCAGCTATCCCAGGACATATCTAGCCAATGGCCTCAGGGTGCATACACTTGACACATGCAAATATTCACAAATTTTTTAAACTCCCAAATCTGGAACACCTTTTGGTCACAAGCATATCAGATGAGCGATGCTCAGCCTGTGTCTCACTTTCCCGTGTTGCATGGTGAAAGTATTTCTGTTCTAGGAAAAGAACACCATGGCTCCAAGTTGATGACTCTTCTCAATTGAACTCCTTCCTGCAAAGTGGAACTGGAAGCTTTGATTGACTTGGAAGCCAATCATATTTTAATATATTTAATTCAAATCAAAATGTAGTTAAGTGGTATCTTCTATGAGTATACAAGTCAGTGACTATTCATGCAACATCTCATAATTTTAAGGGTCCACTTTTCTAGATAAATAATAAGCCATGGTTCTCCCCCTAAGTAATCTTATATTTTGATTACAATATGTCTAATTAGTGAGAGGAACATGAGTGAAGTGGTAATGGCAATTTAGTTTTACTTTCCACAGATCTGCTTCAACGGAATTTATAATAAAAATGCCTTTCCAAGCATAACTGTGGCATCGCTTCCTTAGTTCTCTAATAGATTCCAGATGTTAAGATCATTTTGTTTTGAGAGTTTGAAAACTATTGGAGTTCTTTGCTGATTAAATAGGACTTATGATAAACTAAGCCTTCTCTCTGTGTCAGACCTCGCAATATTGAAACCTTTTTGAAGTCCTCACTTCAAAGCAGCTTGCATGTTTATAGTCTCACAATAAACATGGGATTACAGACATTTGTATGAGACCATAAAGGAAATGAAAAAGAAATCATGACAAAATTACTTCCCATTCATATCTCTTCATTTCAGTGTTTACCAATGGATTGGTGAACTTGATAGGCTGAAAAGACTGAATGACATCAAAGGGTGTTTAGTAAAAAGGTCAAGGGCAGTGCCTTAGCTGTCAACTCACAGGCCATCGCTAACCAAGTTAAACAGTTTGCTTAGACTTCGATAACGTCAAAGTGAATAACATCTGTCTAGGGGAGGAAAAAGCTTTGTGCTGGGACAAGGATAGTAATCTCTCTCTCTCTCTCTCTCTCTCTCTCTCTCTCTCTCTCTCTCTCTCTCTCTCTCTCTCTCTCTCTCTCTCTCTCTCAATGTCCATGTTATGTCAGTTGCATGGATTCCACGCCTTTTATTGTTGTGTTCTTTATTATTCATTTATAAATACATGTGTGGGAATGTGTGTGCGTATGTGTGTGTGGTGAGTGTGGGCATGTTCATGGGAGTTGTGCACAAGCACACTCATCTTCCTGTATGTGGAAGCCAGAGGATGACCTCCACTGTTCCTCCTCAGGTGCCGTCCACCTTGTTTTTGAGATGGAGTTTCTTGTCGGCCTGAGTATGACCAAGCAGGCTAGGCTAATGTTTGCCTGCCCCACCCCCCAAGCACTGGGACTACATGTGCCACTATCCCAAATGAACTTGTGCTTGCAAAGAAGGCACTTTACCCACTGAGCCATCTCCTCTGGTCAAAGTTCCATTTCTCGGTCTCCCAAACGTTAGTGAAGGTAAGCTGGAGAGATGGCTCAACAGCTAAGAGCACTGGCTGCTCTTCCAGAGGACCTGAGTTCAGTTCCCAGCACCCACAGGATGGGGAGGCTCACAACAGTCCGTAACTCCAGACCCATGGGATTTGATGGCTTCTTCTGCACTCTGTGGACACGGCACACCCACGGTGCGCAGACATACATGCAAGCAAAACATTTAAACACATAAAATAAAGTTTAAAAATGAGATAACATTTCAAGAGGAATCAATGGCCTACCTAATTCTCAGGCACCAGTTTTCTAAGGTAGTTTCACAGCTAAATTTACTTTTTTAAGTTTAAGTAAAAACCAGACATTGAGAAAAAAAAAATCCCTGTGACCAGTAAGTGGTGATAACTCTTTGCTTCTGTAAGGCTTTCCTATCAGAAAGAATTTATAATATCTCATTCTCTGACTGTATTTCAAATTATCTCAAAATATTTCTACCTATTTTAAAATAGCACAGATGTGGCTTTTAACATTTGTTTTTGTCTGATTGACTTTGATCCTATCCTGCGGCCTGTTAATGGCTGCTGTCTAAGTTACCAACTCTTACTGACATTTCTGAAAATTTTGCATGTTTTTGTTTTGCTTTTGTTTACCGAAACAGTATCTTCATATGTAGGCCAGAACTCTCTTTGCAGCCCAGGCTGGCCTTGACCTCCATCTTCCTGCTTCAACCTTCCAAGTGCTGGAATTTATAAGCATGTGTTACTACTTGAAACTTGAAAACAGTGTTTTAAAAGAAAGCGTAGTTGTTATAATTAAATATTGTAGATGTTTTTTAATTGCTTACATGAGAAACTGTATTTAATATTTGTCAACAACTGTTTTACTTTGTGTTTAGGAATAATTACTGACTTTAAAATGAACACGTGTAGGAAATGTCCACCTTTCTCTGACTCCCTTTGCACTGTGCATGTCCTTTATTTTTAAACAGCATAACAGCGTGAGTTGGATGGGATGACTCTTATAAATAACTGAGGAATAAAAGCAAGGGCACAATTGTATTTGTGGACATGCACTCAGGTGTAGGAAAATATAAAATTTTGTTTGTTTGTTTTTTCGTTTTTAATCACACAAAGCAGCAATCTTTTTAAGAACTCACTCAGGCTGTAGGAGATGCAGCCTGTGGGAAAACTCACCCTGGGTGAGGCAAAAATAATAGGCCTAGGAGAGTAAACAGGTCCTTTCTTTTCCAGTTTGGTGACACAATCCTTTCATTGGGTCACAGAGCAATTTGAATAAGGAGACTTCCCAGAGAACAGGATGAAAAACAAGACCCTTAAACAATGCAATAAAAGCAACTGAAAACCACTTCTAAATAAGTATTTAACCAATTGTTTGGACTATAATGGGGTTAAGTCTAACTAAGCAGGTGGAATTTTCTACTCCAGTAATATTTGTAATGCACGAGCCATTTAAATTTCTTTCAGCTACATTATAAAAAGCCAACTTGCTGCAGGAGGGCTGAAGTCTCTTCTTTCCCAACTCCTCTTACCAGTGAGGCGCTTTTACCTACATTGAGTAAAGGGAGTGTGGGCAGCCAGGTGTGAAGTTTCTAGATCCAGTGAGAAGGAGGCAACAAGGTTGCTTGAGATCAGAAATGTTTGGGGTCAGGGGCCTTCAAGATATAGCAAGACACCCTTCTCTTAAAATGAAATAAAAAATTGCATGCTCCACCAAGTCAGTTGGTGATAGCCAACAAAGAAACCAAATCATACACGGCAGGACCCCCAGATACAGCGCCTGGGCTGGCAGGCGGCCCAGTCCATGTGGGCATGGCGGCGGGGCGGCAGGTGAAGATACACAACCCAGACACTGCATCCGCGTGGAAATGGTTTATTGTAATAGAGAGATGAAGAGGCAGAAAGATGGAATGTGGGAGGGGCGAGAGAGACATAGAGACAGAGACAGAGACACAGAGAGACAGAGAGTGGTGAGGGGTTGAGAAGTGTGTGGAGGAAAGCAGAAGAGAGAGAAGAGAGAGGAAGGGAAGAGTTTTCCCTTAAGAATAGGCTTCTACATCAGGGCATAGGGTGGTGCCAAGGGGCGGGATCAGAACGTTAACAGCATCATCAGGGAGTCACTCACCTAGCATGCACAAAGCCCTAGCTAGATTTAATTCCCCAGAGCCTCATAAAAGTAGGTGTGGTGGGTGGTGCATGCCTGTTATGCCAGGACTTCGGAGGACGCAGGATGAGGATTATTAGTTCAAGGCTCCCCTCACCTACACAGCAAGTTAGAATGCAAACTGGGCTACATCTGACTCTGTCTCAAGTAACAAAACACAAACACTAACCAACAGCAAACAACAGATCCCTTCTCTTTTATTTCTCAGGATTTGGAGTATAATTACCATCCCTAAGTGTCTTGTGTTTTCATTTCTTCACCCCCTTTCTGCATTTCTAGGAATCAAACCCAGGGCCTGATACTGCTAGTCAAGGGCTTTCCAACTGAGTCACACTCTGGGCACTTTCCTTTTTCATTTTAGAATTACTACCACATTTCTCCTCACTCCTACTAAATTTTTGAAAGAGTTTATTTACTTTTATTTTGTGTGTGTGATTGTTTTGCCCGCCTAGCTCTGCCTCCTGAGTGCTGGGATTAAAGGTGTGCAACACCACTACCTGGCCACTTTTTACTTTTTATTTCATTATCATTATTGGGGTGTGTGTGTGTGTGTGTGTGTGTGTGTGTGTGTGTGTGTGTGTGTGTACATGCTCTAGTGTGCATGTGAAGGCCATAGGACAACTTTGTGGAATTAGTTCTCTCCTTCCACTTTCATGTGGATACTGGGGACCAAGCCCAGGATGTCAGGCTGGTATGCCAAGCACCTTTACCTGCTGGGTCATCCCAGAAGTCCCAGAATCATCAATTTTGTTATTCAATCATTTTTGTTTTTGCAAAAATTCACATGCTGGTATAACCATCATCTATATCAGACACCGTTGCTGGTGCCTCTGAACCTCCTGCCTGTCATTATTCCCCTGATATTTAACATCAGTATTGATGGTGATCATCATAGTCTATTATTGCCTGCCTTTGAACTTTGTGTAAATAGAGGCATGTTATTAAGTATTCTTTTGTGTCTGGCTTTTTTTTTCCCCATTCAGAATTAATATTTTTAGGTGCATCCACATTTGATGGTACCAATAATTTGCTTGTTTTAATTGCTTTATTAAGATGTTGCTGCTTGGGCTGTTGTAGAAACAGGTTGCTGTGCATATGTCAGATCCCTTGTGCAATATCCTGCATGGCTTTGTTCTGGGAAACTTGAGTGCTGTGGATGAGAGAATGAAGAAATGACTAACACTGAAGGAACGCAGGTGCATACAAAAAGGCTGGGATAGGGTGGGCCATGTTCTCTCTGATGGAGACACAGCGGCAGCAACAGCAAACCAGAAACACAATGTGTTTATTTTACACAGCTGGATCAAGGAGGTGGGTGTACTGTGCACAGCTGAACCAGGAGGCATCTTTAGTTACTCTTGGAAAGAGGTTGCTGTAGGGAGCAGTCTCAGACTGCAGTCATCCCCAAGGAGGAAGCTGTGCTTGATAGTGTTTGCACACACTGGCCAATCGTTTTTAAACACTCGCACTTGGACCAGAAGAAGACGTTGCCATTCCCATGGGTCTGAAGCACTGGAGGTCTTGATATGGCTGTGCCCATCACTTATGACTTCATTCATCTGTTCCTTACACAGTCACCCAGGGTTTATTCAGTTTCCCACACCTTTGGGTGAATTTATGTATGCATTTCTTCTTTATTTCTTTTTCTCTTTTCTTTTCTTTTTTTTTTGTTTTTTTTTGTTTTTTTGTTTTTTTTGTTTGTTTGTTTTTGAGACAGGGTTTCTCTGTGTAGCTTTGGAGCCTGTCCTGGAACTTGCTCTGTAGACCAAGCTGGCCTCGAACTCACAGAGATCCTCTTGCCTCTGCCTCCTGAGTGCTGGGATTAAAGACGTGCACTACCACCGCCCGGCTATGTGTACATTTCTTTACAACACAGTCTTTGGATTGTAATTTTTAGGTCATCAGATATACATAGGTTCACTTTTACTATATTATGCCAAGCAGGTTTTTTTTTAATGCATGTGCATATTCATGTATGTGCAAGTATATGTGGGAGCGATGTGTCCATGTATGTATACATACATGTTGGAGACCAGAGGACAATCTCAAGATGTCAATCCTCTGAAAAACTGTTCACCTCTTTTGAGACAGGGTTTTTCACTAAGTCTGGAGATCACTAATTAGGCTAGATGGGCTGACCAGTTAGCCCCAGAAATCCTCCTGTCTCTACCTCCCCAGTGCTGAGATTATAAGTGCTTACTGCTGTGCTTGACATTTTTACATGGGTTCTGGGATTCTATGTAAAAAATAACATGATGACAGATACAACAATTGTAACTATCTGCTTCTTTACTCTAGTGCCATTGAGAAGCAGGTTAGGTAATTATAAGCCAAGCATTTGCTGTGGGCTGTCTTTCTGTATGCTGTGAATATGTGTTGCTCTGATTGGTTGATAAATAAAGCTGCATTGGCCTATGGCAAGGCAGCTTAGAGGCAGGTGGGGAATCCAAGCAGATACACAGAGAGAAAAAAGGAGAGGAGAGGGAGATGCCAGCCACCGCCGAAGGAGCAGCAAGATGTCAGCAGACCGGTAATGCCACAACCACGTGGCAACTTATAGATGAACAGAAATGGGTTAAGTTATAAGAGCTAGCTAGCAAGAAGCCTGCCATGGGCCATACAATTGGTAAATAATATTAAGCCTCTCCTCTGAGTGATTATTTTATAAGTGGTTTCAAGACTGCGGGGGCCAGGTGGGACCGGAGAAAACTTTTGACTACAAGCACTCATTTCAGGGGGGCAAGGAAAGGGCTTGGCTTATCAGTCTACTCTGCTAATTCTATATTGCAAAGATGATATTTGCTCAATTTGATAAACTGAGACTTAAGTGAATTATAGTATGCTTTCAGGTTTTGAGGATAAGCTATATTTATTTGTTTATGCTCTTCAAGGTGTACCTGATGATGAACCTCAAGGACTTGAATTAAAACAAGAACAATCCAAACTCCAGAGCAGTAGGTAGTATGAAAAGTAATGGTCAGAGCAAGACTCAATGCAACAAAAACTTCAAGGATAATAAAAAGAATGCAGGAAACCAAGTTGGTTCTTTAAAAACAACAACTTCAGGGAAAAGTCACAAGCTAACCTTACCTCATTGATGCCTCAGTCTCCAAAGAGACCTACTCGTATATACCCATGCCTATATACCTTTCTGTTCTGTTCTCTCATTGGCTCTCTCAGCCCAGCTACATCACTTCCTCTTCCTGCCCAGCTCTGTCCCTTCCTGTCTGTCTGTACAGACCTCCAGACTGCTATGGTTAGTGCTGGGATTAAAGGCATGTGTCACCACGCTTGGCTCTGTTCACCAGTGTGGCCTTGAACTCACAGAGATCCAGACAGATTTCCGCCTCTCAAGTGGTAAGATTAAAGGCAAATGCTACCATTGCCTGACTTCTATGTTTACTTATAGTGGCTGGCTTTTTCCTCTGATCCTCAGACAAATATTATTGGGGGACACAGTATATTGGGGGACACAATACATCACCACAACCCCGGTATACAAGGCAGAAGAAATCCCTGCTTTTATAGAGCCTATAGTTGTATGGCCCTTTATCATTTTCTGTGTGTGGTTTTCTTCCCAGCAATCGTGCTTTCCAGGAAAATTTTCCTCTGGAGAGGGTTGGGGTATGGGTAGTCATAGCGTCACATAACCTTAAAATCCATTGTAAGTCTTTCCCAATAAGCAGAACACATTTCTGAGCTGTGAGGACCCACATAGAATGCAACTGAAGGGTGGTAGTTGGCTAATACTGACCTTCTTCCTACCTCACATCTGTTTTGAATAAGCGAAGGATCACTCCCTTAGAAGAATGCGTTTTCCAAGTGGAAGTATTTGTTTGCTTAGAAATGGCTACATTCCAACAGCATTGGCTCCGTCACGACTGTTTCTATAGGCCGTTGGGAATAAACTAGCTCATCAAGACTGGGCCACACAATATTCAATGCCAACTCCATGCAATTCAGGGGATAACTCTTTCACATTTTCTCTTGATTCAACGGTCTCTGGGCTGTTCCCATTACCACTGTTGCTAGGTTTTATACCACCAGCTGCCGAGGCCATTCACAAATTATATTCCACAGGGAAGATTCCTTGTAATATGTTCAAAGATTTCGGCTTTCACTGTCATGCCACATCAGAAGTTGTCCATGGACATGCCACCATGAATGCATCTGATCTCTGAAGCTAAGCAGGGTCAGGCCTGATGAGTACCTGTGAGAAAACTTGTCCATGGTATTGTGGGATGCTTTTCGTGATCAGTGAAGTCCAATGCCAAAGTTTGCAGGTCATTTTTGACTCCCAGTTGCCATATTCAATTAAATGGGTATTAGAAGCACCTTGTTCTTGTATCAAATCCTCTTCTCAGGACTGCCTGGGCAAGAGCTCAGAATGGCAGAGCCAGGCTGGCAGTCAAGTTGCGTGGGGAGGTACCGTCACAGGACATGCTGATCTTATTAAAACATGGTGTTCTGTCTCAGTCTCGCCCTGTAGCAAGACATCTGTCTATTCCAAGCAAAACTGGTACTCATGTTCACAAGGAACCTTCTGCAGTTCCTTTGCCTTGGGCTCTTTGTGTCTTTGAATGAGTCTAAAATCTTTTCCTCCAACCTCTCTGAACTCTTTTCTTGAGAAGTTTAGACCCATCTTAAAGCCCTATAGGCCTTGTTTACTCATCAGCCTAAATCAAAGTACGGCATCACTTTTGCTGAACTTATTCTGTGGTTATTCTCTGAATTGAATCGGCACAAAATGGAAATCAATGAAGTTTGTCATTCATATAAGATATTGTTTCATCTTCCTTGTTCATATAGACTTCAGATGACAATGATGAAATGTAGTCTCTGTTAGGGAGTGAGGACACTTTGAGGGCCAGAGACAGGAGCCAGATTTCCTAAATCCCTATATTTTCCCCCCAGATTTATTGTCTATCAGGCCTTGGACTTAACAGTGGGCATAATGTTTCACTCACTTTTATATTTCCAGAGCAAGGCTTGGTGGTGAATGATGTTCAGATTATTAAACTGAAACAGCATACCTTTGTTGTATCCTTCTAAAAGGTAGCTTTTCTAGGAACCTTTTTCAGGGTTAGGGTTTGAGCCCAGGGCCCCTTGCAAATGCTCTACCACTGAGCTACATCCTCAGCACATTCTATTTCTGTTTTTAGTTCTAGGGAGCAATTGACCATGAGAAGCCATGTGTAATCGTGGAGTTCTCTGGCTTACAGGAAGTAGCATGCTGACACACCCTCTTGAAAGCCAGATGAAGCAGGGTGCATTAGTGGAAAAACTCCAGCTATCGTTAAGACAGTACTATCCTTTGGTAGATTGGAGATGATTATAGCTGTCATTAGCCACAGTGGCTTTTAAAAAGAAGATTGCCTCATTTACCATAACTTATATGAAAAGGGGGCTTTGTGATGATTCTGATGGAAATCGTGTGGAGAGTATTACTGCAGATGAAAAAGAAATGGGGTGCTTGAGGGAAGATTCTGATATTGCATTGGAAAAGCATGGCACTCAGGAGGTAAAGGCAGGTGGATCTCTATGAGTTCAAGGCTAGCCTGGTCTACATAGTGAGTTCCAGGCTAGTTAGAGCTGCCTTGAGAGACCCTATTTAAGAAGAAAGGAAGGAAGAGAAAAGTGTGGTACTTGTGAATTGTTTATCAAGATACCTCAAGATAACTGCCAACAACGTTTCTTCTCCTATTAGACCTGCTCCTCCTACCAAGAGATAAAGTAGGTGATAATTTTTTTTTTAAATTGGGGCTGATATTCTGAATTTCTTTGACAAGACAATGGGATGTGATGCTGTATTATAGCTGGACTTAGATTTTGTTTATATTTTCTTGGAAGCCAGGTGCCATGTAAGAAATCTGAGTTTTCCTACTAGAGAGGCCACATAGAATGAAAGGGGGGGGGG
>CABHPR010103359.1:0-17840 GCA_902168415.1 Peromyscus melanophrys | reverse complement strand
TTCCTATGTCAGTGCGCACACAAACCCAGACGGCCTCTTTCCTATGTCAGTGTGCACAGAAATGTCCAGCTGTATGTCACCACCACCTTTCCCCTAAATCTAATCACATTTCTGGCTGCCTACTGACTGCTTCTACCAGCAGATTGTTGATTTTCTCTGTGAACTAAAACCATAGTTACAAGTCTATCTTCCTCCTGGAATAACAACAATAATGTTTTATTTCAGTACTAAAAATAATGACTTTGAAGTCTGTAAAACTTCACTTTTATAAATTATTTATAAGCTATTGAGGCTCTTGCTATTTAATATAACCTTAATTTAAACTGAAAACACGTAAACAGCACTTATTTGGGGCAAAATTGGTGACTACATTAACTCTCACAAAATTCTAGGTAAGCACTGAACCAATTTCTTTAAAATAAAACTCAAAGGCAGCTTATAGAGAAATAAAAAATATCTACTTTCCTCAGTCTTAAAGTTGTACACACACACACACACACACACACACACACACACACATGCACACTCACACACAAGAAAGCAAAAAAAACTGCACAACTGCTTTTAAAACGTCCCTAGGCTTTGAATATTAAAGAACTAAAACTTGGTCAGGGAATACAGCTCAGTGGTGAAAACAGATAAAGCCCTAGTTCGATTCCTAGATAGCAAAAAGCAAAGGACCTTGGAAATTTGAACAGAACCAGCCAGGTATAATTGTTGTGCATGCACACACAGCTCTCAACACAAAACCCTACAGAGCTATTTCCCAGTATCATAAATCTCATCACCTAGTAAACAATGGAAATAAATCAACAGATTTCACACAGTTCAATTATGTAAAAATCTTACTACGTATAAGATTGATTTTTCTTCTTCAGCCACATGGTAATACCAAAGTAACAATAAGAGCCCATTAAGGAAAAACTATTTCCTTCAGACCAAAAGAATAAAGCCTCTGGTCTAGATAGAGACCCAGCCTTGTGGTTGGGCAGCTCAATGACCTAGATAAGGGACCACCCCTCAGGAAGGCAGAAGCATCCCTAGGAAAGTGGTTTCACCTTCAACTAAAGAAACAGGAGGAAGAATTCCATTTTTTAATGAACTAATGTACTCTTCCTTCCCAGAATTCCCTCCCTATAATGCATTTCCTACAAATAAACAGCCAAGAGGTTCTGTGGGGGTCGGCCCATCTTACAGGCTTTAGTCCCTTCTCTTTAGTCTTCTTCAGATGCTGGCCAGAGCCTAAGTACGCTTTCTCTGATACTTTGGGCTTTTTCACGCTTGCTCTAATGTTCAGCTTCCTTGCCTGTGGCTGCAGTCTGCTAAGTGGCTGACTTCCACATCCACTTAACCTAAACTGCATGGTTTTCTCCATTCTTCTCCATCTCCCTCCTCCAGGAGCGGCCGACATTTACAGCTTGCCTAACCTGGGGTTTTTCTTTTAAATTCTAATAAAGTTGTCCTCAAACTTCCTTTTCAGTCTGTCCTTAAATTCTTTCATTAATGAGTAAGAATGCCAAAGTGGAGCCCGACTGTCACAGGACTCAGTGGGAGTTTTCAAAATTTCTGGTAACAAAGGCAGTTAAAAAAGAAGATAAAGTATTTGATTGCTTTTAAAGCAACAAACAAACAACAAACCACTTCAACTAATATTTAAAATAGCCCATAGTCTGCAATAGCAGGAATCTTGTGTGACTAACTGGTGACTAAGACTGAAACATTAATGCAAAAAGCCCTCTTAAAGGAAATATAAGCAAAAAGCTTTAAAAAAAAAAATCACCCATCAAAAGTAAGCATAAAAACAACACTAAGAATACTAATCTCACCATCATTTAATGTCCAGACAGCCACTCTTCGTGTCCTTGGATGTTACACTGCTACCTCCTTACACATTTTGACTTTGGTATCACTGTAGTTCAACTCCACTTAATACTGTAGAAGATGAACAGTTATAACTTAAATACGGCATAATCAGCCTCTAAAGTGGACCAAGATAGGTTTCTACATTTTGTGAGGTGGTGAAATATTAACATTGAGAAGCTGAAAAGTTAAAGGCCTATGTTGTAGTGACAGAGCAAGCAAAAATAAATAAATAACGTCTTAAAGTGGCCTAGTAATGCAAAGGAAGAAAAAACACAAACACAAAAAAATTTAAAGTAATAACAAAATAGCAGAGCTAACCTACCCCATCAAAAAATAAACCAAATGTTAATGAACTAAATGATCTAATTAAAAGTCAAGAATAAATGCTGTTTAAAAATTCAACTACCTGCAGCTAGCACAATGGAGACCCTGGCAACAAAAGTAGCTACCACATTTAGTTAATCTTTCATTCTATTGGGCATGATAAATTTAATTCAGTAGTTATATACATCTCGATTGGCTTTGAAAATTATAAATTTATAAACTCAAGTTCCAGTTGCTTTTGGGATACTATCTTACAAGGACACCAACGTACAGTATGGCTCGATAAGGAAGGGAATGGCCCAGTTGCCTTCAGCCTACTGGCTATGGGTGAGATAGGACCTCTGTTGGTCTTTTCTGTATCGAACACACAGATTGCAAGCCCAGTGCCACTTTGAGATCTTTGGCAGCAGTTAACTCTGCAGCTCACACATGATTGAGCCTGTATGATAATGAGTATTCAGAGACGGGTAATGCCTGGGGGGCACTCACCAACCTAAGACAGAGCACCTGTGTGGCCTGGGCAGGCGTCTCCATGACGGGTAAGGTGACCTGCTGACGTCCCACGCAACCCAAGTCAGAAGCTCATTTTTTTAATAAAAGGGGGACCTGCAGGGCCCTGGCCCCCGTTTTGGGTAACTGTTGCCTTGCTTGCGGACCTTGACCTTGATATTCTCCCTATGCTAATTCCCTGCCAGGTTCTACCCTCCTGAATGCTTAAGAGAAGTTCCTTGTCTGGTACCCTGAATAATGGGCGTTAACAGATTAGAAGCAAGATTGTAAAACATCAGTAGCAAACTTCTGCCCTCCGGGGTCCTCCCATTGTGCTGTAAGCCTGTATTTAAGACCTCCTCCCCCCTTAAATAAATGACATTCAGCATTTAAAATTAATATATATATAATATATATATAATTGAATGAATACTGTGAATGTAATCTATGAATACCACAAATGTGATTAATATCATGAGTGTAATTAATGAATATCATGAGTGTAATTTAAAAAATAAATAAATAAAGTCGGAAAAAAAATTCAACTACAAGCTATCTGGAAAGAAAAAAACACTTTAACACAAAGAAAGGCACAGATGCTTGAAACTAAATTTAAAAACATAGACCATACATCCAGTCAGCATTCAGGGGCAAAAGCAGCTACACTAGCGTGACTGGTAATGCTATGAGCAGACTCTGTGTAGCTAAGAAAAAGACACTTCACAACAAGAAAATACCAGAGTTGCAGGACACTTGACACTGACCGTACCATACTGAGAAAAGCATACCAAAAGGACGTATGGATAAAACCACTGTAGACACTCATTTAAAGACAGAGGCAATTTCCAACCACAGCTGGAGGTCTTACACTTTCCTCAGCAAATGATAAACTCAGACCAATGAATTTGACCAGAAACAGACCATTAGTTTTCAACAAGGACTAGTTGCCCCAGGTGGACATTTGGCACTATCCAGAGACTGTCCCAAAGGTGAGGAAGAAGAAAGAGTCAATAGCATGTACAGGCTCAGGCACAAGACAGTCTTCCCCATAAAGCACTCTTCTGTATGAAAACCTGTCAATATTTCCAAGGTTAAGAAATCCAGATGTAGATAACATCATTAATAATCCCGACTTCATTTATATGTTTAAAAAAAACACTATAAATAAGCCAAAGAAAAACCACATGAACATATTGATATAGCAAAGCCATACAGCAAATTACTATATCTGTTCATGATAAAGGTCCTCAACATATTGGACTAAATGTGAACTTCATAAAACTAATGATGCACACATAAAAACACAACAGCTTACAGCATCACGTTGATGGTAAAAGACTGAGTGCCATCTGGTAGCATCAGGATTAGGGCTAGGAGAATGTACACAGTAAGACAAGAATGATGATAACACACGTAAACTGGAAGAGAAATAAAGCTTTCCCATCGGCAGGTAACATCTGTAGGAATGTACCAGTGACTCCCAGAACAAATGAGAGCAGCAAGGTCATGAGTCAGGATCAGGACACAAGGTCAATGACATTTACATGCAGGAGTAAGTCATAAGTATATAGAGGATGAAATGAAAAACATATTTCCGTACTTCCAATCATACGCAAAAATTAACTCAAAATAGACAAGAGACTCAAATGTAAAAGGTAAAATTATAAAGTTCTTAAAGAAATCAGGAGTAAGCCTTTGGGTTGGTAATTGTTTCTTCTTTTTTATTAAATGTTTTCATTTATTTTACACACCAATCACAGTTTTCCCTTGCTAACTGTTTCTTAACCATGATACCAAAAACACAGTCAACAAAAGGTTACTAAAAAGAAGACAGGCATGATAGGGCATATCTGTATTTTCAGCACTCAGGAAACTGAGGAAAGAGAATCACAAGTTCAAGACCAGCCTGGTATTCACAGTGAGTTCAAAGTCAGTCTGGACTGTACAGGAACATGCTGTCAAAAAAGAAAAAAAAAAAAAAAGGATGACCTGGCCTTAATCAAAATATTTTTCTGTTCTGAAAGACATGACCCTGTAGCAGGAATCTTAAAAGTTCTTATTAACAAAATTAAACCTGAGGCCAGTTATTGGGGTGAATGCTGGTAGATCAGATGCAGAACAAGCCACAGCTATCTCACCTTGCCAGTTCCTCAGCTAATTCTGTTTCCTCAGACTGGAAGCCTCTGAGTCCTCATCCAGAATGAATCTCAGCTGAACTGTGCTGCTCCAAAGCCTGAAAGCTTAACCAGCCAAATGCTTCTAGTTCCTGGTCCTCACACCTTATATACCTTTCTGCTTTCTACCACCACTCCCTAGGATTAAAGGCGCGTTTTCTGGGATTAAAGGCGTGAGTCACCATGCTTGACTGTATCCTTGAACACATGGATTTCTTCCTCTGGAATGCTAGAATTAAAGGTGTGAGTGCCACCATTTCCTAGCCTTTGTATCTAGTGGCTGTTCTATCTCTGGGTCACACAATATTTTGGGGAACGCAATACCACCACATGACCCAAGAAAGTGGTGAGACAAATATATAGAACATGGTAGAATATTTGCAAATTGTAGATGCAAAAGCTTGCATCCAGAATATCTAAAAACAATTGCAACTCAATAGCTAAAAAGTAAGTAATCCAATGACAAAATGATATCTTTTTATTTTTATTCTCCTCTCATCTTCTCCCATAAATTACATCCTGACCACAGTTTCCCCTCCTTCCCCTCCTCCCAGTCTCTCCCTCCAACCTCCCCTTTCCCGCAGACCCACCACTCCTCTGCCTCCTCTCAGAAAAGAGCAGGCCCAGGGACATCAACCAAAAACACAGTACAGCAAGCTACAATAAGATCAGACATATATGATCCCATCAAGGCTGGATGAGGTAACCCAGTGGAAGGAAAAGGGTCCCACAAGTAGGCAAAAGAGTCAGTGACCACCCCCACTCCCACTGTTAGGAATCTCACAAGAACATCAAGCTATGGGCTGGGCGGTGGTGGCACACGCCTTTAATCCCAGCACTCGGAAGGCAGAGGCAGGTGGATCTTTGTGAGTTCAAGGCCAGCCTGGTCTCAAAAGCAAGTTCCAGGAAAGGCACAAATCTACACAGAGAAACCCTGTCTCAAAAAAACCAAAAAAAAAAAAAAAAAATCAAGCTACTCAGGCTTAACATACATGCAGAGGATCTAAGTGAGACCCCTACAGGCTCCCTGATCTCTGCAAGCCCCCATGAGTCTTAGTCAGTTGATTCTGTGGACCATGTTCTCCTGGTGCCCCTGACCCCTCTGGCTCCTCAGAGCCTTCCTCCCCCTCTCCCTGAGTTCTGCCTAATGTTTGGCTGTGGGACTCTGCATCTGCTCCCATCAGTTGCTGGATGAAGTCTCTCTGGTCTCTTTGATGACAATTCTGCTTGGCTCCAGTCCTAGAACACTCTGCGGGCAGGACAAACTGTAGGTCAAAGGTTTTGTGGCTGGGTTGATGTCCCAATCCCTCCACTTGAGGCCTTGCCTGGTAACAGAAGGTGGCTGGTTCAAGCTCTGTGTTCCCCATTGCTAGGAATCTTTGCTAAGATTACTCTCATAGATTCCACGGATTTTCCATTGCAACTAAGTTTCCACCTCATCCCTGAAATGACCTCCCTGAAATGACCCCCCAATTCAAGTCATTTCTCCCAGTATATTCTCCCTCACCCCACCTCCCACCCCTCATCCCCACCGCCACCTGATTTCTCCTGTTGCCAACTCTATCTGCTCCCAGTCCACCCAAGAAATATGTTCTATTTCCCCTTCTTAGGGAGATCCTTGTGTTCCCCCTTAAGCCTTCCTTGTTACTTAGCCTCTCTGGGTCTATGTTCCATAGCATGATTATCTTTTACTTTACATCTAATATCCACTTACAAGTGAATACATTCCATGTTTGTCTTTCTGGGTCTGGGTTACCTCACTCAGGATGATTTTTTTCTAGTTCCATCCATTTGCCTGCAAATTTCCTGATGTCATTGCTTTTATCAGTTGAGTAATACTCCATTGTGTCTTTATCTATGGTTAAAGGACATCTAGGTTGTTTCCAGGTTCTGGCTATTATGAATAAAGCTGCTATGAACATAGTTGAGCAAGTGTCCTTGTAGAAGGATGGAGCATACTTTAGGTATATGCCCAGGAGAAGTATAGCTGGGTCTTGAGGTAGATTGATTCCCAATTTTCTGAGAAACCTCCATATTGATTTCAAAGTGGCTGCACAAGTCTGCACTCCCAGCAGCAGGACATTTCTTAATAGAAGATATGCATCAAAAGAAGTCTGGTATCACTAGCCATCTGGGAAATGCAAATCAGAGCCACACTGAGACACCACCTCACACTACACAGAAGACCTTATACTGCTGGAGGGAATCGGAACCAGCAGCCACTTTAGCAGACAACTCACAGTTCCTCAAAAGGTTAAACATGATTCCAGGTCAGCCAGCAAGTCTACAGCTGGGTTCATTCACCAGAGAAATGAAAAGATTAAGTCCATACGGAAATGCGCACAAGCCTAAGGCAGCGTCATTCACAACTGGAAGCCTAAGGGGTTGGAAGCTCCATCACAAGGGCTCTCTGAGGGCAACGAGCAGTGAGGCAGCAATGCACACAGTATCCTGAATTTCGCCATCAGCCAAGCAAACAGGACCACTCACCAATGACCACATGTTGTGGAGTACTCCTTTACACTGTGTGAGGATGTGTCACTGTGACTGGTTTAATAAAGAGCTGACCAGTCAACAGCTAGGCAGGAGGTAGAGCAGGGACTTCTGGACAGAGAGAACTCTGGGAGAAGAAAGAGGGAGTCGAATAACCAGAATGGCTATCATGGAGATGAGGTAATGAGTGGGGAGGGAGGCACATCTTTGATCCCAGCACTGCAGAGGCAGTGGCAGAGACAGGCAGATCTCTGAGTTCGAGGCCATCCTGGTCTACAAAGCTAGTTCCCAAACAGCCAGGGCTACACAGGGGAACCCTGTCTTGAAAAACCAAAAACAAAAGAGGGAGTGGTAATTTAAGTTATAAGAGCCAGTTAGGAAACAAGCCTAAGCTAAGGCTGAACTTTCATAATTAACAGTCTCTGTGTCATTTTTTTTCTTTTTTTGTTTTCATTTTTTTGGCGGCCAAAAAGCAAAGTCCGACTACAACCACATACCGTGTGACTCCACTGACGTGAAACAACCGGAGAAGAAAATCTGTAGACACGAAATTGATTGGTGACTGCTAGGACCGGGTCGGGTGGAGAACGGGTGTGAGTTATCAAAGGGGCTTCATTGGACGTGAAAATAAACTCCTGGAATTGACCATGCTGAAGATTGATCAACTTTACAAATATACTTAAAACCACTATTCTTTTACAAGCATGAACAAAACTCATACTAAGAACACTACAACTGTTCTGAAACAGGGTATGTAAGCTACATCTTGCTAATGACAAAAGTTGATCAAAGAAATGTAAAAAAATCAAAATAGATGGAAAGTAATTCCATGCCATGGATAGAATAACAATAGAATGAATAAATCATAAGTACACACCTGTATATTTCTATAACGGAAAACTAAGCAATAGAAAAGGAATGAACTGGTGATACAGGTAACATATTGGGAGGATCAACAGCATGATGCTTAGTTTCAAAAGGAAAGAAAGGCCTGCGTTAAAATGATACACTTCCATGGTTCCATTTCTGCAGCTCGTCAAGTCCTCTTTGTGGTGATGAAAGCATATTGTGTACAGACAGCAATGGGGATTAAACAAGTCAGCTCGTGAGGACAAGCTGCTCAGAACTGTCACACGTGAGTGCAGAGAAAACAGGAACCCTGAGTTCTACAGGCAGTGACAGCCATGTCCACTTCCTAGTTTCATATTAGGTGCAGTGAGAGGACGGGAGAGCAGAAGCACCCTGCATCGCTGAGCCTGTGAACTTCTCAACATTAAAGGATCAACGCAGATGGGCCCTACAGTGCTTCACTGAAAATAATATGCACAACAAAAAAGCAAACATGGCAGTGATATTGATAAATCATTGATATGATGGCGTCAATGGTACCAGGAAATATATATATATTAATACAAAGATTTTCAAATTGGTTCCCCAAACAAAATGAAATGAGAGACACATAAACTGTCTCAAAAATGTTAAGACATACTGAGCAAAAACAAAAAGAATCCTGATTGTGATGTATATAACAACATAGAACTCAAGTCAAAAGGAATAAAAACTTTTATTTATTTATTTGTTTGTTTGTTTGTTTGTTTGTTTAGGTATGGACTTAACAATGTTGCCCTGGCTAATCTGAAACTCACTATGTAGACCAGGCTGGCCTCAAGCTCAGAGCGCTCCTTCTGCCTCTGCCTCTGCCTCCCCAATGCTGGGAGTACAGGTGTGTGCCACTATGCCAAGTCCTTCAAATATTTTAATAACAGAGACTACCTCAAAAGGAAGATACAATCTAAACAACATAATAACCAGCATGGAACTTAGAAATACCTTTCAACCCTAATAATAGAACAAGCATTTTTCAAGCATTCATAAAATTACCTTTTTAAAACCTAGGTATAAATTAAGCAACACAGAAAACCTTATTAGGTTACAAACAGGAAAGTAAGAATGCAATAAAATAATATTAACAGCATAGGCCCTTTTATTATTTTAGATTCACTGCAAAATAATTCTTTATCAAAAAAAGTAACAGACTATGACAGAAGAATTTACAGAAAAGGACATTAATTAATCTACTATAAGCATAATCTACAGAATAACTTTCAGTAGTGATAAGGGTATCCAAAGCCTTAAATACTAACAGCAACACAACCTTAAAATTAGAATAAACACATAATAAACATAAAAAACTGTTGTGGGATGGTCTTTCTGTATGCTGTGAATATGTGTTGCTCTCATTGGTTGATAATAAGGCTGTTTTGGCCAATGGCAAGGAAGAATAAGGTTAGGTGGTACACTCAAACTGAAGATTAAGATGAGGTGAATGAAGTGCTGCCTCACTGCTCGCTGCCCTCAGAGAGCCCTTGTGATGGAGCTTCCAACCCCTTAGGCTTCCAGTTGTGAATGACGCTGCCTTAGGCTTGTGCGCATTTCCGTATGGACTTAATCTTTTCATTTCTCTGGTGAATGAACCCAGCTGTAGACTTGCTGGCTGACCTGGAATCATGTCTAACCTTTTGAGGAACTGTGAGTTGTCTGCTAAAGTGGCTGCTGGTTCCGATTCCCTCCAGCAGTATAAGGTCTTCTGTGTAGTGAGAGGTGGTGTCTCAGTGTGGCTCTGATTTGCATTTCCCAGAGTCAGAGGACAGCCATCCAGCCACCCAAGGAACAAGATGCCAGCAGACTGGTTATGCCACAGCTATGTGGCAATAAATAGATTAATAGAAATGGGTTAATTTAAGATGAAAGAGTTAGCTAGCAAGAAGCCTGAGCCATAGACCAAACAGTTTGTAGTTAATATTAAGCCTCTGAGTGATTATTTTTTAAAAACAGTTGCTGCCTGGGTGGGACAAGGTGGGACTGAGAAACTTCAATCTACACAAAAGCAAGGAATAACTGTTAGTTTCCTTATGTGTGAGAACATTTGTGATTATGCAGGGAAATGTTTTGATAAAGTTTCAGACAGAGGGTTCTAATGTCTACAGCATGCTTCCACATGATAAGCACACACAGCCACACACACACATGCACTCACATGCAAATGAAGTAAAATTACAAACTGCTAACTGCTGACTCTAGAGGTTTTGTGGGAATTCATGTCACCGGTTCCTGCTGAAATGGTCAGATAACTACAAAAATATAATCCTACTTAAATGCTGAAAGTCAATCTGCCACAGTGATTAAAGGATGCTTCTAGAAAAAGGTCCGTCATTTTCTTCAGTCATGATGATGAGTTGTCCCCGCTCTAGTAAACACTCTCCCACCCAAAAGGAAAAAAACAAACAACAAAACAAAAAAAACAGGTTTAAAGTTTGATGTGTGACTAACAGATCTTTTGCACATGTTTTCAAAACCAATATTCACATTTTAAAAATGATTCAAGATGCCATCAGCAGAATAACTCTCATTAATTACACACACAAAAAAGTTATGCTTACCATGCACATAACTGTGCTGTTCTAATTATCTTTTCACATATTAACTAAATCATCTGAAAGCATGATAGACTATCATTACTCCCATTTTTCAGAGAAAGAACAAGCCAGAGGAGACACAGTTAGTGACAGAGCCAGAATATTAAGCCAGAGGTCGGCTCTGAAGTCCCCACCTGAGCTCTGTGCTGTGCTGTCCTTTGAGGCAGAATAAAACCTGTTTTGAATTCTCAGGCGTTACAACATCCATGAGGTCTCTGAGTTTAGCAATGCATGCAGCGACAAATTCATTATTATGAAAGGCCTTAACACCAGCTATCACTGCCCTCTGACTCAACAACTTACATAACGTTCTATGGATGGTATGAATGAGTTCACATGGAAAATTTTATGTGAATAACAATAGAAAAAATTGTTCACAAGATTCCTTACAGAGGGCAATTGCTATGAAAGGGTAGTCAGTGAGCTTTCAGCAGGGACCAGACCTAGATGGCAACAGAAAATTTATTAACTTCCTTAGGTATAACAAAGGTGCTATACAGTGAAGGAAATGGGCTGCTGCTGGAATTTGCATAAGCATGCCTTAATTAGGCTGTATCACAGAACCTTCTATTACTTAATTAAAAAGAAGCTTGTATTTCTGTTCACTATTTTATATTTACATTTCTTTATTTTTGTGTTGCATCTTTACAATATCCTTATATTTATTTTATAGACAATAAACATAATGTTCATGTAGAATTAATTTCAATCAAATAGCTGCACAATGGAAAAAATATGTAGGGAAAGGTTTCTCACCCCTGTGTAATAATGAGTAATAAGCAAAAATAAAATCAAATTCTCTCAGGTAACTAATTCTATTAAACATGTAAACATGTAAAATTTACCTGCTTTTCCTCTCAATTAGAATGGCCACATATGAGGCTGGTAGAGCAGCACCAAAGCCAGGAGTCCATGAGTAGAATTTTCCAAGTATCTTCCTGAAATTCAAATTTGGAATTTTTGTATGAAATTCCTAGTGGGTCATTTCAGCCCTTACAAACAGAAGCTTCTCTTCTCCACCCACCTTTTATCCAAGAATCCCACAGTACCCCAGATCCACCGAGTCCCAGACCAGATGCACTGTCCCTCTCCGCCAGCACTGTGCAGCACTCACAGTAGGTCTACAGAAAATGCCAGCTGTTTCTACAAGCATCGCCAGTGTTTTTGTTGAGATGGTAGTTATGGATGCTGCTTGGCTTAGATATGGTTTGGTTTTGTGAGACAGAGTTTTACTGTGCATTCCATAATGTCCTTTAGCTTACCATGGAGCCCAGGCTAGCCTCTGTCTCCTGCCTTCTCTCCTGAGTGTGGTGTGTGCCACCCACTGACTCACAAGTGGTATTTCAAAAGGGATTGCTTCTACACTTTACAGCCCTTCATGCTTTCTTGCAGCACTTGCTGAGTATTATATATTTTTAGTTTTATGTGGATACTATTTCTTATTTATTAACATTAGTTATTGAAAGTAGGAATCTTCATAGTACCCAAGATATTACAAATAGCTTAACTGATTATGTTTCCAAACAAATTTAGAGACATGAGAAATACATGTTTTTGAAAGGGGGTCTCATTTTGCAGCCCTGACTAGCCTGGAACTCACTTATGTAGTCCAGGCTGGCCTCAAACTCCTAAACCACCAGAGTGCTAAGACAAAAGCCATGCGCCAATATACCTTGCTTCAGATATGTGACAAGGTTTTCTTTCAAAACATGCTAAGAAAAAGAGAATCAGCTTCTAAATGTAAGAAATGATCTGAACAAAATTGATCAGTAGATATATATATAATATATATAGAGAGAGATGTACACATATATACACATGTGTGCATATATATGTACATATGTCTATATATGCATGTATATGTGTATATACATACATATGTGTGTGCATATATACATATATGTGTGTGTGTGTGTATATATATATATATATAAATATGGGGGAGTGTGGAGGGCAGGCAGAGAAAGACAAGGATCAAGAATCTGAGAAATGAGCCGGGCAGTGGTGGCGCACGCCTTTAATCCCAGCACTCGGGAGGCAGAGCCAGGAGAATCTCTGTGAGTTCGAGGCCAGCCTGGGCTACCAAGTGAGTTCCAGGAAAGGCGCAAAGCTACACTGAGAAACCCTGTCTCGAATAAACCAAAAAAAAAAAAAAAAAAGAATCTGAGAAATGATCTTTTGCATTGAAGTCTGGGTTTTTTTAACTGCCATGAACACTTAATAAGCACTTATGAGACATTAAAAACCGTTTGTCTGAAAGCCTGCAAGGAGGTTTCCCTTATAGGATCTACGAAGCTATTAAATATAAGCTCTAGAGGAAAAGGGACTTAGGAAGACAGCTCCAGGGAGAACACCGACATTATCTTACTGTTAAATCCATTATGTTTCCACTGTTTAGTCAGGCAGTCAACAGAACAGTGTGTGGCCATAGCAGCTTCCAGGGCAGTCAGTACCTGAGGTTCTAATGAGTTTTGGCACTGTGGAGACCACAGGTTCAAGCTCCTTATACAGATGTCCAAGTCAATTCAAGATACAATCTGCTCCATAGCATGAAACTTTACTGGTTACTGCCTCCACTATGTGAAGCTTATAAATACTAGGGCTCCAAGAAAAAAATCTATAAGAGCCATTTGGAAATGATATGCTTAATTCTAACTAAAATATGCAAAACTACTTTAGACAACCCAAGGATGAAGATAACATGAAGTGACTTTTAACTTGACAGATATAAACGTTTGCTTCCAACAGCAGTGAGGAGTTGCTAAGAACAGCAATCAAAAGGCTGAAAGTTAAACTGTGTCAATCAGACAGCAAGAAGCACAGGTATGGAATACAAGCCTAAATCAGAACACTGTCCAGCAGGAGGAGATGCCAGGAACTTACTCACTCTTTGAGACACAACCATGTGTCTTTTATGGACTCAACTTTATATGATAGTTACTTTGAATTTCTGGTCATTCCTGAATTCTGATCCTGATGAGAAATCCTGACCAACAATCTCAGAACTATAGTAGGCTTTAGAAAAGGAATGTTATATTGAAGTGCTTTTGCTGCATAATCAGGCCAGTAATTTGAAATTTACATCATGGGGCCAAGATCTAAGGCTCCTGTTTTGACAAATTTTCTTAGAGGTAAATGTTATTTCACAAATTAAACTAGAAAGAGAGTAACCTGAATCACAATTATGCAAATAGACCTTTGCTGCCGTAGGGTTTGAATGATGTGATGTATGACCCCATAGGCTCACATATTCCAGTGTTTGATTCCCAGTTGGTGGAGTGTTCAGGAGGGTGAGAAGGTATGGCCTCCTAGGAGGAGTTGCGTCACTGGGGTTGGGGAGAATGGGGGTGGAAGAGGTGGGGGGATGGCTCTGAGGTTTAAAAAGCCCACACCAGGCCAGTCTCCTCTCTTGCCTCTTTCTCCCACTGTCCCTCCCTCTTCCTCCTCTCCCTCTTCCCCAGCCACCTGTGGATCAGGATCAGGATGTGTATTCTCAGCTACTGCTCCAGCGCCATGGCTGCCAGCAGCCATGCTCCCTGCCGTGTTCATCATGGACTCTCGCCCTCTGAAACTGTACGGAAGCCCCCAATGAAATGCCTTTGTAAGTTGCCTCAGTTGTGGTGTTTCTTCACAGCAACAGAACAGTACGACAGTTCCCATTGCAATATGGCAAAGTCATTAACATGCAGTGGTGATTATGAGCACCAACCTTAAAACACAGAAGAAAGTAATATACAAGGCCCCATTAGCGGTCAGGAAAGAGGCGGACTGGAGGATCTCAGGGAGCAGCTTATACAGGTAATACTCCAGCTTCCGCTTCCGGAGAACAGCTGCAATCTGCAAAGAGAGAGGCTCTGTTACTTCAGCCAATCACTTAGATTCACTCTTACGTGGAAGCTACTGAACAAAAGCATATGCTAAAGACCAAAGTAAAAGCTGCCATTTTCCTAGCTCCTCTATATGAGCAAAGTTCTAGAACAGACGATGTTTGCATTCACTTAAGTTGAAAATATCGACAGCTTTCATCACGTGATGAGTCAGTTCCAAGACAGGCACATGATGCGTGAGCGTCAAGGTAGGTACACGTAATAAAAATAAAAATAAGAATAAAACAGTCATAATAAAAATAATTACAACATGGTCACCTGATGAGTCAGCTCCAAGGTAGGTAGGTACATGTAAAGCCGTAAAAGCAGTTTTCAAATGAAAAACATACTTTAGAAAAGAAAAGGTAACTTGCCATCCAAATAAAATGGCATGCCACAGCAAAGCTCCATTAGCCATTACCAGCCCAGCACCCTCAGAGCACCTCAGTGACTGATACCAAAAACACAACAATGACTCAGGGACTCAAACAGCAGCTGTGAGGGATAAAAAGGAGAGGCATTAAAAAAGGCATCAAATTAATGACTTCTGGCATTCTAGGGCCATGGGGGAAAAAATCAAGACCTTAAAGATGGGCCAACAAGCTGCCTCAGAGGATAAAGGCACTGCACCCAAGCCTTGGGATCTGAGTGCCATCCCCAGAAGTCACGTGGTAGAAAGAGAGAAGCTACTCCTACAAATTGACCTCTGATGATGATATGGGAAAGCCCTAAATACTACAGACATTCAAAAATTAAAAACCTATAATGATTCACCTTTTAATTTTAAGTTGAAAAATATTAACCTTTATGATTCAGCTCTTAATTTTAAATTGAAAATACATATTTGTTTGTTTTGGTTCTGGTAAACTTTGCTTTTTAAAAGGATGATTTCTAGATTAAATTAAAACCACCAAAACTCTGGAATAGTGAAATAATATAAAAATTAAAATATGAGTCTACTCTGAACACAATATTAATGTTACAGGGAATTAAGTAAAAATTGATCATACTATGCCCCTGACAGGGATCTAATTATAGAAAGTAGTTGTGGGCACTCTAATGCACATGGAGGGTCACGGGAGTGGAGTAACACAGGCAGGCCAAAGGTTCGGGGAGGAGGAGAGCAGCAGAACTGATAGTAACAGTCCTCACAGGTGAGAGGGAATCTTTGGCCAGAGTTGTGAAACCTCACCAAAGGAACAAAGGTTAGAGCAGATTAGGGATCAAGAAGTGTAAGAAAGGAAGGCTGAAAAGCCTCTTCCTTCATCCCCTATCTTTCTGGAGAGATGACTGCCTGAGGTCGGAGACCAGCAAATCCAGTGGCCTCTTCTAAGGTCTTAATTCAGCCTTAAAGTCTCTGAAACTGACTATCTCTCCTATTGCAACTCAACAGCCATGCATATAAAGAAAAACGAAAGAGATGGCCCAGTCCTACCTTCAAGGAATATAAAAGTTGGGGGGGGAGGGGGGGTAAATAATAAATCATAATGTGGCAGTGTGCTAATGCAGAGAAAGGCGCTGCTGATGAAACTATGCACTGCCAGAGAACAAACATGAGCTTTGCCTTTAGTCAGCTTCTCTTCACTGTGACAAGACCCCTGTGGTAAAGAGCTTGCCAGGAGAAAAGGGTTTGGGGCTCAGTTTCGAGGGTCCCTGCTCATGAGCTGGCTCTGTGCTTTTGTGTGTGGTAAGACAATATGTCAGAGTGGGAACACATGGCAGCCAGAAATCGGGGGAGAGAAACAAAAAGGGGCCACGGTTCCAATCCTCCCTTCAATGGTCCCCAATGACCTAACTTCCGTCCACCAGCCCTGCCACTAAGGCTTCCTCCGTCTTCCAATAGCACTGGAGCCAGGGAACTAAGCCTTCAACACACGGGTCTTTGGGGAGATTCAAATCTACTGTACATGTCATGTTCATGATTAGATGTCCATTCTCCCTGATGTGAAATGCAGATCCAACACAATTCCTATCACACTGCTAATGAGATCTCTGAGAACATAAACAGACTGTTCTGTAATCTACATAGAAAGCAAAGGAAAGAGAATCACTATAAATAAGAATAAACAAAATGTAGAAAAAGGAGCTACTGAATCTGACTGTACACTATTGACAATGCAACAGAAAAACAGATGACTGGAACAATACAGAACCAAGACGTTCCTCCAAATACATCTAATTTTTGATAAAGGCACAAAAACAACTCCACAGAGGGAAGAAAGTCTTTTCAATAGACGTGGTGGAACTAGGGGCCATCCACAAGTTAGAAAGAGAGAGGCAGAAGAAACAGTAACCAAGGTTTCACATTTTGTGCAAAAAGTAATTCAAAATGGATCACAGACATTATATAATGTAGAAAACTACAAAACTTGTGGGGGAAATGGAGAAAAATTTAAGACAATGAGGCAAAGCAAAGAGGTTTTAGACTTGACACCAAAAGTGAAAGGGACATTTGATATACTGGACTTCATTTCTTGGTGAAAGACTTGTCAGATGAACAACAGATGTGCTGCAGAATAGGGAAAAAATAGAAAGCCCACCTCTAATGAAAGACTAACATTTCATTATATTTCTATATGTGTGTGTGCATATATATACAGAAATCTTAAAGTCAAAAATACAAACACAATCCAATTAGAATAAAGATAGGAAAAGACATTCTCAGAACAGAATTTATAAATAGCAAATAAATGATTAAGAAAATGTTAATTAAAATTACAATGAGCTGTCATGATATAACCATCAGAATGGCTCAAATGAAACCCAGTGGCAGGACTGGGAAGATGGCTCTGAGAGTAAAGGGCTTTCTGTGCAAACATGAGGGCCTGAGTTCAGATCCCAGCACCCACACAAAAACCAGGGGCGGCACTGTGTATCTGTCAACCCGGCTCCGAAAGGCAGAGACAGATCTCATAGGCTCTCCAACCAGCCAGGGCTCCGAAAGGCAGAGACAGATAGATCTCACAGGCTCCCCAACCAGCCAGTGAAGCTGAAATGAAGTGTTTCCAGTGCAATCAAAGGCACTGTCCCAAAAAAGGAAGGTGGAGAAGTGACAGGGGAACACACCCGACATGGACACTGACTCTAAGCCCCCCACACATTTAGATCTCGATCTCGATCTCTCTCTCTCTCTCTCTCTCTCTCTTCCCCCCCCC
>CABHPR010103357.1:0-21371 GCA_902168415.1 Peromyscus melanophrys | reverse complement strand
AAGGGTATCATATGCATGCAGTACCTGCGGAGGCCAAAAGATGGCACTGGATCCCCTGGAGCTGGAGTTAGAGATGGTTGTAAACTGCCATGTAGGTGCTAAGTACCAAACAGAGGTCCTTTGCATGATCAGCTGTGCTCTGGACCCCTGAGCCATCTCTCCGGCCTACAGTTAGGACATTTTTTATTTCCTTGTTTAGTAGTCTAAATTTAAGCAAGTTGTTATATTTGAATGTAAGCGAGTATCTAAGTTATTTATCGAAGGCTGGTGTTTCAGATTTACTTAAAGCTTAGTTTAAATGAAGTTATTTGATATAGCTATAATATTTATATTACATGTAAGAACCTTTAGCTTTTACTGACAGTTTTCCTGAGCTATCAGGAATTTACTGTGGATCTATATACAAAGTGATTTTGAACATCATCAACAAATGTCTTTAATCTACTTGGTCATAGACTGGCACAGGTGACATTTGATCTAAATACCAAAAAATTAATATTCATATTTCCAGGAATTAAAAACTCAAGCACTTATGACTTTTACAATAATGGAAAATTATCTTGGGTACCAAATGTAATGGTAATCCCTAGAAAATTCTCAAGATTGGAGCAATGAGTGCATTAATACATTAGACTAAAAAGAGCAGTTCTTATAAAAACTCCACTCATTTTAATTTTCATTGCTAAACATGACATCTGAAACACAAAGCCATTAAATCAATGATGATTTAAGCTAAAACTAGTTAAATTCCTCTTGATAATTAATCTTCTAACTTTAGAAAATTCTCCTATATTTAAAAAGTGAACAACAGTTATCATTATTTATATTAATCTGGACTTTCCAATAAATTTCCAAGCTCAAAAAAATTTAGTAATATCTTTTCTAATATAAAGTTTTCTTAAAATTTTTTTCCCAACAAAGACATTTAAATAACACTCACAAGATAATCTCTAGGTTTTTTCCAGCATAATTATCTATTTGTTGCAGTTAACAATACAGACAGGAACTACTTTCTGTCAGATTCTCTTCCCAAGCACAGTATGAGATATACTGCTTACTCTCCGATCCTGAAGTAGCATATGAGCAGGAAATAAAGTACTAAATAAAAAAGCTACTGCTCCATTATAAAGCTGCAGACTCTCAAATCTTCCTGCTCCCACTTATGTTTAAACATCTGACACACGATGGGTAAACAGAGGCTACTGCTCGTTCGCACTGCAGAGATGGCCAACACTTGTAGGATTCTGCTGCATACGCTTGTCTGCTGGTCTACACTGGGTGACAATCTACAGTGCAGTTTAACGGCTTACAAAATGTTACAAAGGATCTTTAGATTCTTGTAAAGCATCGTCCAGTCCTCCTAAGAAGTATACTATCAATACATCTTAGGTAGAATCATGAGCTGTAATGCAATACAACAGCTTAGCCTCACTGGTGTGGGAAAGGCCCAGAATGACTAAGCCAGGTAGGCCCTGGCTTATCAGATTATTCACTATATACCATACTCATGTTTCTCCCTTTGCTATGTATAGTTTAAAGCATTTCTTAGATGATTAGTATATTAAATGTTTTAAAATTATTCTTCAAGACAAGTTAGAATGATTCAGCAACTAAATCTCACTCAAATGCAAGAGCAAGGAAAATGCAGCTGATTTTTTCCCCTAAAACAACCTAAATCTCACTCAAGAAAACCCACTAAGGTGGCCAGAGAACTAGTTTACAACAAGTATGTATCAATAAAGCAAATGCTATGAAAATGAGCATCTGGAAAATAATTTAAAAGAAACTGTAAGAATCATGCCTGCATTTTGTGATTTTTTTTTTTTTTGCTGATATTTTTTAGGACTAAAGCAACCATGTTCACTAAATTTTAGCAAGTTCATAAGTAACATATTGTAAAAAGATACTATTTTTCTAAGTGTCCTTATCTTTTAATTTTTCTTTACTATTACATTCAAATAATAGCCTCTGCTCTATTCATTTTTACTAACATTTATCACTCACAGCTTGAAGGAAACATTACAATATTATAAAATTAATCACTGTAACATGAGCACTATTTACTATTTTATAGGCACCCTCTGCAACTTCTTACAAAGCTCTTTTTAGCCTCTTTGTTTAAAATTTCAGGGTATTTTTGAAGGGTAGGTAAAATGCATTCTGGAAGGAACACCTATTAAAAGTATTAGCAAAAATAAAGAGACTAATAACCCTTTTTCGGCATTTGGCAATATAAGATCCTAATGGATGTTAAATAAAAATCCAGAAGCTAAACCACAGACTCTTAACAGTTCACACCCTGAAAATGTGGCCTATTTACCCTGAAACATACAACCTAAACCTAAATACAGATAAAATACAGCTATCACATCCAATATTCAGTTTTTAAATCCTGGATTTTACCAAATGTCTCATGACTGTCATTCCTAAAGCTATCTTATGGTTGAGAAAAATACCCTTTACCCTCTAATCCTCTAAAAATAGATTCCTACTGTCTTTTTAACAAGAAACAATTACGCTTGGTTATAAGCTCCACCACATCAGCCACATAATCAACACCTAAAATTTTTTACCTAATCCCATTTTTGGCAATCCAAACAATAACTAAATTTTTTTTTAAAAAAAAATCTTACCTATGTGCTGCATTTCCTTTCAAATGCAAAATGGTAAGCTTCCACTTCTACTTAGTCAGTGCAGGGTCTGGACATGCCAGGCTGATTGGCAAATCTCTGCTGTCCCTCTTAGGGCACAGCATCCGCGGGGCTATACAGCACTACTTACATTCTCCTCCACATAAAAATCAGACATTACATGAAAGGGAAAGAAAGGCAGCCCATTTCAAAGCGGCTGGCAAACCTCCATTGGCAACCTGCCAAGCCTCTGCTAAACCTTCCTGTCTTTCTGAGCATGCTCACTTAAAACCAACAGCATGTTACTATGGCAACTCTGTAGGCAGCCTGGAAGTATGAACCGCCATTCTGATTCCAGAGTGTAAAAAGCCAAATGCTGCAGAGGAGTCAAAGGAGAGAGCTAGCATGTACTCTTCCTCACACACAAGTCTAGTCCCGGCATTCCAGAAGTGCACATTTGTACAGTTCAACAAACAAAAGCAGCCCACATTGCCAGGGCTAATTTTTTCATGCTCAAATAGATCTTCTTTTTCAGTAAACTCATGCTCTTTGTTTTGCCTCTCAACAACCCAAATCACACTAGAATATTTACCCCAGTTAACAAAACACTGGTGAATGAACAGACAAACACCATGTGAGCAACCATGGTAACTCATGGATGATTTCTAGAATCATCCTATGAACAACACAGCAATATTACAAAGAAAACCACTCCTGATAAAAATACAACCTAAATCTCTTCTATGATTTGCCAAGACTCCAGAAGAATTTTTCTTTAGGTGTAATTAAGATTTCCTAGATTTCCTAGAAGGTTTCCAAGTTAGGAGAATCGAGACCTGAGTTCAAATCCCTCAGCTCCGGTTTAGCTGTACCAGCTCTGGACAGCACCTTTCTGACTCTCATGGCACCCTGAAAGCAGGATGACAATTACTTCACACTGACAGTGAACACACAGAAACACCCAGTACCCCCCCACCCCCCTGCCATACCCCTAATCTTGTTGATTATCCCTGAAAAGCACTTTTTGGTAACCTCACCCTGAAAACCAGTGCTGATTCATACACTGCACTATGAGCCAAAAAGCCACAACTCCTCAACCAAACTAAGCTAAGAAAAGTTTCAAACAAAAACAAACAACAGAAAATCTAGACAGAGAACAAATACATGGAGGTACTATTTTCACTAGAAAGCAAAAAAAAAAAAGTTTCCACGTTGCATGGAATCGAACCTACCGGTTCTTCTTCCTCCTTTTTGGGCTCTTTTTCCTTCTCCTCTTCATTCTCCTCAGCTGGGCAGTCTTCATCATCACTGCTGGATGACTCGAGGATTTCACTTATATCCATTTTCCAATTATCAGGAACGATTCTAGCTTTTAAGAAGACACTTGCTCTCCGGAGCCCTGAAAGTAAACATGGACTTCAGCTGTTCCCACAGGATGAAGAGCATGGAATTAAGGGAGATACATGGCATTCAGGGTCAGAAAGCTCAGTCCACACTCAGCCCTCGTTCATAAAATAGTACAGGGCATCTGAGTGCGTCAGGAGTTAGAAGATTATGTAGCCTTTCTGACAGTCTGTTGGAATTTTTGTTTATTTATTGTTGTGAGACAGGGTCTCAACCGTCCCTATGTAGCCCAATCTGGCCTGGATCTTGTGCCCCACAGGCTTCCACCTCCCAAGTGAAACCATGTCTGGCAGAGATTAGAAACAGTCTTTTAGAAAAAAGATTTCTATTTATTTGATGTGTGTGAGTGTTCTACCTGTAGATATCCAGTGGCATTAGATCCCCTGGAACTGATTACAGATGACTGTGAACTGCCATGTGGGTGCCGGGAACCAAACCTGGGTCCTTTGCAAGAGCAGTCAGTGCTCTTAACCACTGAGCCATCTCTCCAGCCCCACTATTAGATAATAATGGTCAGCCAGGTGGGGAAGTGCACGATTTTAACCCCAGCCCTTGGGAGGCAAAGGTAGGTGGAGCTCTGTGAGTTCAAGAACACTGGTCTAAATAGTGAGTTCCAGGACAACCAGGGCTATGTAGAAAGACACTCACTCTCCTGTACCGTTCAAAAAGAATTATTGCTGGGTGGTGGTGGCACACGCCTTTAATTCCAGCACTCAGGAGGCAGAGGCAGTGAGCTCTCTGTGAGTTCAAGGCCAGCATGGTCTACAGAGTGAGTTCAAGGACAGCCAAGGCCACACAGAGAAATCATGACTCAAAAACCAAAACTCACAGATAATGTGTTGAACACACCCTTACTTAATGCCATTTTAGTCATGTCTCGATAAAATACCCGATTTGTAAATTTTACAAATTTAACTTTGCATGTTTGGTCAATAACCAAGCAACAAGAGAAGGAAGAAGCCCAATGACTCATTATGTTTTAAGTTAGTGATTTTGTACTGGACCACATGAGTCCACGGACCACAGGCTGGACACAGAATTCCAAAGAGTTAATGTGGTAACAGAGACAGTCAGTACTGGTCCATATGTGAGTCTCCACACACAGTCACAGCATGAAATGATACGCTGACTCAGCTTCTTTTACCTGGCTTAGCACAGAGCTCAGATTCTGGTAGACTGAGAATGTCTAGTTCCTTTATGTCCTTTCTTGCTATAGAGTAACTATGAAAAAGAACAAAACGGGGAGAACTACTTATTAAATAAAAAACACCATTTAAACAGTCCACATTAATACATACGTAAGACCTCAAGAATCAAAATGATTTTGTCAAATAGTTTTAAAAGTTGTAGGCTATGACTATCCCAATCCTTAATAAAGTATTGGAGATAATATAAACAAAGCTAGTATTCTTTAAGTTTTATGACCTCGAAGTACTCTTATTTGAGAGCCTCCAATTCACAATAGTTCCAAATATACAACCCTCCTGTAGACAACAGTTTCTATGAACACAGTCATTTCAATACTTACAGATAACACCTACTTTGTTCAGTATTTCCTAATTTTTGTTCATTTGTTAAAATATTCTTATGGTTGTCATATATATTATGGTATATTTTTCACAGAGAATAACAAATATATACTTAATTTTACTGTTTTTGTTGAAAAAAACATGAAGGGAAAGTTTCTGAAAGTCTGTTTCTTAAAATAACACATGGAAGTAATTATTCCACTGATAAAATGTCCATTAAGAAGTTTCATGATTCATAATGTGAAATAGCACATGATAAAAATCCAGAATTTTCCAATCAAAAAACTATACACACTTTATTAACAAATCGATGTCTTTAATATACTGTTCTCACTTATTGTTCAATTTTTATATAAAATGCATCAGCTAAAAGTACCCTATATAAAAACTTAAATAACTTCTCAACTGCATCTTGAGTGACTGGCCTTTACGGTGGCTGGCCAGTCACGGTGTCCCATTCCCATGAATCATTACCGGGTGTTTCATTACTCACAATTTAGAATCAATAAATGATCGAACTAAACACTGATCCTTTTTCACTGCGACATCATCATTGCAGCTGGGAGAGATGACCTGGAATACAAATTCAGAATCTACTGACTCCCCTTGCTCAGAAAAAAAAAAAACAAAGACAAAAAAACCCACATTTATTTACTTATTTACTAAATAAAAAAAATTTTTTTTGAAGTTCTAAGTAATTAAACCCAAAGCCTTTCGTATGTTAGGGAGACACTCAACCACTGAGTTATACCCCTAACTTAGACTGTTTAACCTTTCTACTATGCCTACTCGTTTGTGTGCAGGGCAGGGAGAGTTCAAGTGTACTATGGCGCTCATGTAGGTTAACGTACAACTTGTAAGACGCGGGTTCTCTCCTTTCACCACGTGGGTCTCCAAGGGAGCCACTCACGCTGTCGGAGTTAGTGGCAAGCATCCTTACCAACTGAGCCAGCTCGCCAGAATGTGATTTGAAAAATAACCTGGGGGACAAGGGGACTGGAGAGAAAGCTCAGCAGTTAAGAGGACCCAGACGACCCAGGCTCTGTTCCCAGCGCCCACATGATGGCCACACTTGTCTGTCACTTGAGTTCAGGGAATCTGACACCCTCTTCTGGCCTCCACGGGTACCAGCCACCCTGAGGTACACAGACATACACGCGGGCAAAACACCCCATACACAAAGAAATAGAATTTAAAATATTAATGAAAAAAAGATTTCATTAGCTTTCTAGATACTTAACTTAGTCATTAGATAATATAAAATAAATAACAAAATATAAATTAAAAATTCTTAGCTAAATGAAAAATTTTTATTACATTTAATTATTTGTGTGGGAGGGCACACATGTGTCACAGCATTCTCTGAGGGTCAGTACTTGTTATAATACTTTTCTTCTCCCATGGGGGTCCTGGGGATCAAGATCAGGCTACAGGCTTGGCTGAGCACCTTACCTTGGAAGGATCTCGCAGGCCCAAGACTGTTTTGTATCCAAAGCAGTAACATTTATGGATATTTGGGCTGTTCTCTATTTTTTTCAGATGCGGACTTCTACAGCCCACCCAGGCTGGCCTCAAATTTACAATGTAGCAAGGATGACTGACCCCGGAACTCCTCCTCTTTACTAAGGGCAGACTGCAGGTGGGAGGTACCATGGCTGGCATGAATGTGTGGCCTGCATTACAGTTTGGTTTGTTTTTTTTTTTAATTGGTAGAAGTGGTAAGGATTTTTGTTTCTTTTGAAACAGGGTTTCGTTATGTAGCCTGGAAATTACTATGTAGATCAGACTGGCCTCAAGCTCACACACAGAGCTCTGCCTGTCTCCATCTCCCAGAGTTATTTTTAATTGTGTGTGCACAGGCATGCACTCACAGAGACCAGTGGTGTCAGACCCTGGTGGGTGCTGGGAACCTCCCCATGTGGCGTTCTGCATTCGGGACCTCTGCAAGAGCAGCACATGCTCTTAACCACTGAAGCATCTCTTGAGGGTCAGTTTAAAAAATATACCTGAAGCCGGGCAGTGGTGGCGCACGCCTTTAATTCCAGCACTCAGGAGGCAGAGCCAGGCGGATCTCTGTGTGTTCGAGGCCAGCCTGAGCTACAGAGTGAGATTCAGGATAGGCACCAAAACTATACAGAAAAACCCTGTCTCGAAAAGCAAAAACAAAACAAAACAAAACAAAACAAAAACAAAAAAAAACAAAAAAAAAAAACCTGAATATGCATCTATTTTAAAAATCCGGCTATTAAAAACCATGCAAAATCTTTTTTATCAGGGTATGAACAGTTTTCAATTCATCATTAAAAAAAGACCTAACAAAGGGCTTTTTAAAATCTAGCCTTTGAAAGTAAAAAAACACCTTACCAGTGTCACTAGTAAATAATTTCTGTGCTAGGATTACAGGCATGGTCACACTTTACCACCAGACAGAAATACATGCCCGGTAGGCGCCAGTAACTGCCAGACTAGTAGAGTGGTTGTGTTATCCTCAAGAGTCAACAGTGTGATGGAGGGCCAACCTAACACACACAGACACGCATGTGTGCACACTTGTGAGCGTGCACACGCACACATCTCACAATGGGAGGATGGTGCAGTCGTACACCAGGTACAGCACACTAGTGAAGGACAGAGTTGGCCCCAGCAGGCCAGAACAGGAGGAGCAGCAAAGCCTCGGAGGATGAACCAACAACCCTAAGCCTCAGTCCATCACCTGTGAACTAAGGCCTCCATAGTGACTCCTGTCACTTCCGGTCTGTCTAACTACGGGGCAAGCAAACTGTCTTGTGAACATCCCCAAACATGCAGCGCAAATGCCATTCTTATCTCCTGCTATTCCGAGGACCAGGTGAAGACCCTTCTATCTCAGGAGTCGGTTATATTTGCGGTTGCAGTCTCATCTCCCCCAACTCTCACCTGACAGTCAGTCAAAGAGGACCCTCTGGGAGATAAATACCACCAAGAGGTCTTCTTCCTCTCATAAAATATCCTCTATTGTTCAAAGACTATCAGTTCTAAAACTTAAAAAAATCTAAGTGCATCTTTCCTCTCTATTATGTTCTTATTCTAGCTTATGTCCCAGTACTAAAGAATTACTATATACCTTCTCTTTGGTTGTTTTTGGGGTTTTTTTTTTTTTGAGACAGGGTTTCTCTGTGTAGCCCTGGCTGTCCTGAAACTTGCTCTGTAGACCAGGCTGGCCTCGAACTCACAGAGATCCACCAGCCTCTGCCTCCTGAGTGCTGGGATTAACGGCGTGCGCCATCACCACCAGACAAGCTCTATGTTATACCAAGTTAGCGTCCAGCTGCTAGGCCGGAGCAAACGTCCTGTTTTGGACTCCTGAGTGCTGGGATTACAGCCATGCAGCACCACGTCTGACTAGACTGTTGAGAACGGAAATTGTGTGAGGTTATCACAGATTTGAATTGATTTCTCCTCATAACTTGGATCTAGATACGTAGTCTGAATGTGGTAAAGATTAAGAGGCTAGGTATGGTGGCTCATACCACAGTCCTACGACTTTAGAGACTGGAACAGGGGGATAGCTATGAATGTGAGGCCAGCCTGGGCTACACAGTAAGTTCCTGGCCAGCTTAACCTCCAGAGTGAGACAAACAGTAAAAAGGGTTAGGGATCAACCTAGAAGCACTGAAGATGTAAAAAGGTAAAGGGACAGAATGAAGACCACATCAGAGGAAACACACCTGAGAGATGGCAATAAATGATAACCGAGAATGGGTAATCAAAGACAATGGCCAGTTTCTGTAGACCTGACTTCTAATTTCTAAACACATAATAAAATCTTCTTCAAATTTGTAATATTTCCAATATATGTCCAATAAGTTTTTCAAAGCCATTTCAACAAGAAGCACAGCCGACTAACTTGCGTGACACTTCACTTACCAAAGCAGGGTACCATTCCGTCCTCTCCGCCGTGGACGCCACCCGGACAACCTTTCCGAGTAATTCATCACTGAGACGCCGCTTGTCTTCCTCTTCCTCCTCACTGCTCTCCTCCTCCTTTTCATCTTCAGTGCTAAGAGTGAGAACAACCACCACCGGGCCCATCAGTGCCGACTGCTGCATGCTCAGCCTGGCTCCCAAGGCCACCTTGCCATTCTAACCGGGCTGAGGAGATGGGCAC
This sequence comes from Peromyscus melanophrys, assembly GCA_902168415.1. Lineage (NCBI taxonomy): Eukaryota > Metazoa > Chordata > Mammalia > Rodentia > Cricetidae > Peromyscus > Peromyscus melanophrys. Next base: position 11,661 of record CABHPR010103357.1, on the reverse strand, counting down.
TCCCTGGCCTCACACAAGGAACTGCGCAACCCGAGTAACTCCTGAGTTCACGTCACTGCGTCAGTGAATACCTGGACTCAGGTTCCCGGCCAGGACAGAGAAGCCTAATTATATCACCAATGCACTTTTGGGGTTTTTTTGTTTGTTTTTTTCAAGACAGGATTTCTTTATGTAGTCCTGGCTGTCCCAGAACTCGCTCTGTAGTCCAGGCTGGCCTTGAACTCACAGAGATCCACCTGCCTCTGCCTCCCAAGTGCTGAGATTAAAGGCAAGAGCCACCAACTCCCTGCTTACCAAATGCACTTTTAAAACAGACTACCTTTCTGTTTTTTAATGCCAGAGGACAAATAATGTAAGTTTAATTTTCTAGTGGGTTTTGAAAATAGTCCAGAAAAAGCATATGTGGGATTTATTCAGATCATTTATTTGGGATAATCATTTACTCTTAAGTGTCCATAATATGCATTAATTATAAGTCTATACTTTTAAATAAAAATGAGTATGCACTCTCTTTTAAAACCTTGATGACTATACACTGACATCGGTCATTCTCTATGGTATACCATGCTGTTAACTATTGAAAGATCTGCAGGTATTCGGTTCCTTGTCTTTTTGTATTTTCATTTCTTCCTCTCTCAGATTCATTGCCTAAGAATCACGACGTCTTCCTTTCTGCAGTGACTAATTTTCCTGTTAGTTCTAATGCCTCTACTTGCTTTTGAGTGTCCTGCGCTAAAATATCAGTTTACTGGACTTATTAAAAATTGTAATTATTAAAGACTACGGTGCTATTTCAGGAATAAAAATATCACAGAGCATTAATGATTTTTTCAATCACTATTGTATGCTGAGCACTTGCTACACTATGAAAAACGCACCTAGCACTATATAATCCTCTCCCACACTGGCGGACATTATCAATCCCATTGTCCTCAGCTATGAACTAGCACCAGGGTTTTGTAGCATTATTTGTGTGTGTGAGGATTAGGATTAGATAATGTAAACACAGTCACTGTAATAAGGAGACACAGCCACTAAGTGGCTGGACTGAGACTTCCAGTCAGGGGCCTCAAAGGTCTCTGGCTGCTTTTTGGTTTGCCACGTGTATGTCTGACTTGGCCTTTTTTACATCTTCGTTATATATGCTTCCGGCAGGAATACACACAGCCAGTACCTGGATCTGGGTTCCTAACTATTTCTTTCCTATGGAAAGGAACAAAGGTCCCTGGAAAACTGGCAAATATCAAGATTTGAGGCTGGAAACAAAAGATCATGAACTCATGACACTGCATAGTGCCAGGAAGTGGCCATGTACTCAAGAAGTGGAGACATGTATAAAAAGGATACAAACCAGCCTGGAGAGGTGCCCACTGGCTGGATCTGGAATAACTTGAATATCAAAATAAAAAATTTTAAACAATGAATCATAGCCCATTAAGTAAAATTATAATCTATGAATATATACTGATGATAAGAAGATTTTCTTTAAAAAAGTTTATTTTTACATTTAACCGTTCAGTGTGTGTGTGTGTGTGTGTGTGTGTGTGTGTGTGTGTGTGTGTGCATGTGCTTGCTTGCACATGTGCAAGCACATACATGGAGGTCCAAGGACAACTCCCACTGAGTTGGTCCTCTTCTCCCATCCTGTGACATTCAGGGATCAAACTCAGATAGCCAGACCCGGTCACAAGTGCCTTCAGCCCTGAGCCACCCTGCTGGCCCAGGAAAATGGTAACTAAATGTAACTAAAAAATGAAGCAGGAACAAAACAATTACAAAATCACCATGTTGCTATCTGACAGTACTGATATACCAAAGGAGCCTCGGTGAGTGATAAAGCCACCGAAGGAATGATGGCTTGAGAAAGAACAGCGTATCTACCGGCAAAGTAGCTCCACATAGATTATTTAATTATCCAGGCAGAAAAGGGAACTAAGAGAACTCTAAGTTCAGAAGTTAGGCAGGAACTACATTAACTCGGTGATCAAAGTAATGTCACCGATTATGGGACAAATGATAGTATGTATATATGATGTACGTAACACTGAGAAGAACACTTATCACTTACTGTCAAAAGTGTATAATCTTAAACTATAAATAAAAACACATGAAAACTCTGCATTGAAGAGCAGTCTACAGAACAACTTGCCTGGCCGGGCGGTGGTGCGCACACCTTTAATCCCAGCACTCAGGAGGCCAAGGCTGACAGATCTCAGTGAGTCCAGGACAGCCAGGGCTACACAGAGAAACCCTGTCTCGAAAAACCAAAATCTAAAAAAAAAATAAACCCACACAACTTGCCTGTACTCTTAAATGACAGTATTATGAAAACCAACCAACAAAAAGCTAACAAGTGTTTCCAGATTAAAGGGAACTCACAAACCAAATCACAGAAATGAAGCACATGAACGTGACCTTGGTTTGGATCCTGACGGAGGCTCTGAGGCATCTAGGAGGACAGATGGACCTTGAAAAGCTGACAGCAGGAGGTAAAAGTCTCCTTAAGGTAGACTTTGTAAGCCAGGTAGTGCAGGCCTGTAGGCCCAGTACTTTAGACCAGGAGGCAAGATGATCCTGAGTTTGGCTGTGGGTTACACATTTTACACATGTGAAACTGAATTTTCTGACTATGATATCAGTATTTTACTTAAAGGGAAAGAATTGTTATGCGCTTTGCTTCCTTTCACATTGCTCAGTAAAATAAAATTATAAAACTGGTCAGGCGGTGATGGCGCACGCCTTTAACCCAGCTCTCAGGAGGCAGAGGCAGGAGCAGCTCTGTCAGTTCAAGGACATTCAGGGACAGCCTGGTCTAGAGCCAGGGCCACAAAAAAAATTACGAAACTGAAAACTAATTATAATAAGTATAACAAAGAGATGGAAAGATAAGACAACAGGCCAGAAATATTAAAAACTGGGTAATCTAGTCCAAGGACACACAGAAACCCTTTGTGTTATTATTTTAAGTTCAAAATTGTTTTTAAATAAAAAGATAAAAACTACAAATAATTACTTAGTAATGGAAACTCATACCAGTTAATGATGTTGTCAAACAAGCTGAAAGAGTCTTTTGGAAAATGGAGTTTTGATAATGTCTGGGCAAAGTAAAGGGAGTAATTGAGAACAAAGCCTACGCTGGGTACAATGTCCTCCTTACAATACGCTATGGAAATGTTACCCAACAGAACATGGCCATTCTGGGAAAGTCGACCGTGGAAGGCTTTAACGCATCAATACATGAACCAAATGTGAAAAACTCACATAGGAAGTGAGGACCTCCTCCCTCTGTTCGTCTTCTTGGCAATGACTGGTGTTCCAAAATGCTCTGGGTTTGTTAAAGGGAGCTGGTCAAGCGTCTGCAGAAGAGACAGATGAATTCAACTCCCACTTCACGTCTCCATCAGTCGCTGCAGCTCACAAATCAACCCTACCACCCTACCTCACTCTCGGCAAAATGTCTCTCCCCTTTCAGGCAAAGAGAGGTGCGCCTCAGGGTTCTCTCGTCACCGTCATCAAACACTGCAACAAGAAAGGAGATGTCTGAGAACCTGTGCACGTCAGTTCAATTAAAAACTAATTAGATGTAAACAATGCCATTACTGGTATTTCAGAGCTGAATACTCATTATCTATCTCTCAGCTACTCTTCAAAACCTTCTAAAATGAATACACCACAGATGTCATTTTATACATATCAAACAAACACAGGTTAAGTGGCTCTCCCCGTAAGTCAACTAATTAAGTATCCCCACTTGCTTTACAGTGTCTATGCTGCAGAATCACCTTCTTTTTTAAAAAAATAATTTATTTAAATTTATTTTATGTGCATTGGTGTGAAGGTGTCAGATCCCCTGGAACTGGAGTTACAGACAGTTGTGAGCTGCCATGTGGGTGCTGGGAATTGAACTCAGGTCCTCTGGAAGAGCAGCCAGTGCTCTTAACCACAGAAGCATCTCTCTAGCACCAAAATGGATTTCTAGAAAGGGAACTGTGGTATAAATAGCTACTTTGTCATCTTACACAAGAACCTTCTAGTAAACAAAGAGAAACAGTGTAAGATTTTAATTTAGCACTCAAGAGGTAGAGGCAGGCTGAGCTTCGTGAGTACAAGATCAGATCAGCCTGGTCTACACAGTAAGTTCTAGGCCAGCCAGGGCTACATAATGAGAGCCCATCTTAATTTAAACTATACAAATGTAGATATTCAAGTACTTTTTACACTTGTTAGCAAATTTTGCACTTTTTCTGAAAGCCACGGAGAACACAACACCACAGTGGGTTTACCAATCCTGACATCTCCATTACCAAAACCACCAGAGACGCTCCAGGTATCACAGCGACATGAAAGCCCAGTGGGGTTAGTCCCAGCACTTGGGAAGCTGAGGGAAAGACTGCCCTGACTTCCAGGCCAGCCTGGGCTACACAGCAAGAATGTCTCAAACAACAACACAGGAAATAAACTGCTCTCTCTAAGTAGCTGCTTTTTAGCTCAGACTTACAGTATAGCATATCAAGTGAAAACTACAAAGATTTAATCATTTTTTGAAACATTTGATAGTGCTAAAAACATCATTTGTAGAGATAATTCATTGAACATTTTATCACAGCCCAAAACTAGTAAACCTGATTACTATATAAAAATAAACACTAAAGCTTATTTATAGAAAAATGGTAAAGCTGAGACTCAAGGCAATATTAATCATTCTTTTTTTTTTTTTTTTTTTTTTTTTTTTTGGTTTTTCAAGACAGGGTTTCTCTGTGTAGTTTTCATGCCTGTCCTGGATCTTGCTCTGTAGCCCAAAGCTGGCCTGAAACTCATGGAGATCTGCCTGGCTCTGCCTCTCGAGTGCTGGGATTAAAGGGTGTGAGCCACCACTGCCTGGCAATATTAATCATTCTAAATAGACAGAATGATGCAAACACAAACAAGTATAAGCCCTAGCCCCAATCTTCTAGAATTCAAAGAAACAGATAATCAATGGGAATGTAATATGATATGCTACAAACATATAAGACCTGTCTACCTGTTAGCATAAAACTGATTGATACTGTAAGACAATAGAATATCTAAAGCAAGTCATCTACCCAAAGATATTATAACTGACCATCATTTACTAAACTTCAACCACATCCTAATCCACAAAACAGCATTTGGATGCTAGAAGTTGCAATCTTCTCTTTATAGGTAAGTTTAGAATCAGAAGGTTAAGTAATGAGCTACAATTTAATTAACCAAAGACACAGCTGGTAGGTATGAGGAAGAAGTAAAGAAAGAATGTGCACCACCCTAGGTGGCCTATTACACACTAGGTTATTGCTCCTAGGCTCGTTATAAGGAAGGAGGAGGAAGTCAAAGGTTTAGAAAAATCAAATTATTGGTATATACGTATACAGCAGTTATGACGGAACAAAGTATTTCACATATCGAAATAAAAACTTTAAATATGCCTATGTTAGGTAGAACCAACTGTCCTTTAAATATCCTTTACTTACTTAGCTGACAAATCAAACTATGAACATTTACAGTACACATTTTGAAATACGTGTGTACAAGCTAACGTGTTAGCACATGTATCACCTCACATTTTTTTGTGGTGAGAACATTTCAAATCTATCTCGGTGCTGGTATTCACTAGCCAACGCCTCTTTAATTGGCCCCCTCCTCAGCCCTTCTGTTTTACTCTGGCGCAGACTCTCGCCATGGAGCCCAAGCTCACCTGACTTGCGATCCTCCTATCTTTGCCTGGAGTGCTAGGGTTACATGGCTCACCACATCCCATTCAGCTTACCAGAAATCCGTACCATGTGACAAACACCCCCAGCCCCTCAGCCCTCCCTTCCCCTGGTTCCCTTCATTCTGCTTTCTGTGAGTCTGACCTTTTCAGAGTCTACATATAAAGGAGATGGTGGAGTATTACATTGTCTGTGTTGAGTTTATTTCTGTTAGCACAATGTCCCCAGGTTCACCTGGGCAGTTGTAAGTGGAAGACTTTCTAGTTTTATTAAGACTGAGCAGTAGTCCATGGCAACAGACCACATTCCATCTAGTCACCCACTGACGGACACTTAGGTAATCCCATACCATCACTGGGCGGGAGGGGGTCACAGTGAACATGGGAATACAAAAGATCTCCGATGTACTGGTTTCATGTTTCCTTAGATATAAATGCAGAAATGGGATTTCTGGATGCATAGTAGGTCTGTCCATTTTGCAGTCCTGTGTTGTCAGTAGCATCCCAAGAACTCAGAAGGCGGAGGCAGAAGGATTGTGAGTTAGAGCTAGCCTGGGTTACATAGAAAGACCTTGTCTTGAAAACCCAAAGTTCCAGTTTTGGCTTTTTGAGGACCCTCCATACTGTTGTCCATAGCGGTTTTACTAATTTATACTCTTACCAACAGGAAGGAGAGGCTCCCTTTGCTCCACATCCTTAGCCGTATGTCTTGTCGTTATGCTAACAGGTACTCTAATAAGTATGAAATGATATCTCATGACAGTTCTAACTTCCTTAATGATCAATATGCAGTCATGCATCCTTGGCAGTGGGAGTCTATCCTGAGAAAGACACAGCTAGGTGATTGCAGGACTGTGAGATCATCACAACCCTAGATGGTAGAGCCGCCACACCTAGGTGACAAACGTATGTGTCACTGCCCTCAGGCTACACACCAAGCATACTACTGTACTGTACTGTAGGTCTCAACAACATGTTCATAACTATCTAGAAACTGAAACATTTAGACACAGAACACAAACAGCAAACACACAGTACGAAAGATAAAATAGGGGCTGGAGAGACGGCTTAGTGTGTAAGAGCACTGGCTGCTCCTCTAAAGGACTTGGGTTTGAGTCCTAGTACCCACATGGGCTTACAATCTTAACTCCAATCCCAGGGGATCTGACACCCTCTTCTGGCCTCCTTGGACATCAGGTACATGTGGTACACAGACAGTCAGGCAAAATACCCACATTCGTAAGCTTTAAATGGTGACCCATAAAGGCCACTTACTGTGCAAGAAACATACAGAACTAAAGTCAGGTAGAAAAGAGTGTGAAGGGCTGGAATATCACTCCACACCACCACTCTTCGTAAATACAGTATAATGGACATTATGTTGTTCTGCAATAATAAATGTTAGATTACTGTAAGTTTATTTATCAAGCTATCTCTTAACTTGTTTTCATGACGGATCTAGCAATCACTACGAAGACCAGGCTGGCCTCAAACTTAAAAGGGATCCGCCTGCCTCTGCCTCCCAAATGTTGGGATTAAAGGCATGTACCATCATGCCTGGCATCTTTTAACTTGTCTCATGTAATAATACTCAGCTTAAAACACAAACCTGTTTGTACAACTATACAAAATTACTTTTTTCCTTTCTGTATTTATTCTATTCTATAAGCTTACGTTTCTCTTAAAGCTTTGTTGCTAAAGGCTCGGATTCAAACACATAGTGGTCTAGGCCACACAGAACTAGAATCGCCAATGGCACTGTCTTCTAACTCTACATCTGGTCCCATGGAAGGTGTTCAGGGACAGTAACATGCAAAGTGGGATCATCTCCTACGATAACTTGGAAGAGTGTCTGAAGGGCTTGTCTCAGGCTGAACTCTGACATATGAATAATAAACAAGCCACAGACACCAGGGGCTGGAGAGACAGCTCAGCGGGTAAGAGGCACCAGCTATTCCTGCAGAGGACCCAGGTTCAGTTCCCAGAATTCATGGAGTAGTTCACAATCATCTATAACTCCAGCTTCCAGGGGATCTGATACTGTCCTGGCCCCTATGGGCACCTGCATGTACAAGATGCATACAAACTCACAAACATACACACATAAAAATACAAATTTTAAAAATGCATTCAGCATAACTAAAATGTCATTATTTAGAGCAGTAGTTCTTAACCTTCCTAATGCTGTGACCCCCTACCCTATAAAGACAGTTCCTCATGTTGTGGTGACCCCCTCCCAACCATAAAATTATTTTTGTTGCTACTTAATAACTGTAATTTTGCTACTGTATGAGGGCTGGAGAGATGGCTCAGAGGTTAAGAGCACTGGTTGTTCTTCCAGAGCTCCTGAGTTCAATTCCCAGCAACCACATGGTGGCTCACAACCATCTGTAATGAGATCTGGTGACCTCTTCTGGCCTGCAGTCACACATGCTATATCATGCTCTATACATAATAAATAAATAAATAAATCTTAAAAACAAAACAAAACAAAAAAACAAAAACAAACCTATCTCAATGATTGTAATTTAGTACATCAGGTAGGTCATGAAGGGCAGGCAAGGTTGCTCAGAGATTTAAATCAACTGTCACCAAGCTGACATGAGTGGGATTACTGGGATCCCCATGGTAAGAATGAACTGAGTTCCAAAAGTTGTCCTTTGACTTGAACATGCGCACTGTGACATGTACATGCTCACATGTGTTGTGGAATATTAGTTGAAGATGTGTTATATTTGTTTATGTTGTGGAATATTTGTTTAATGATGAAAAAATGTGTTGGATTCTTTTATGCTGCATTTGTTTAACTCTGTGAAGCTGTGTTACTGTGCCTGTCTAAAACACCTGATGGTCTAATAAAACACCTGGCTGCTATGCTGAGGTGTTTATCAGCATAGAGCTGAATAATAACGAGGTTATTATAAAGAGCTGAATGGCCAATAACGAGGAAGGAGAAAGGATAGGTGGGGCTGGTAGGCAGAGAGAGTAAGTAGAAGGAGAAAAAGAGGAGGAGAGAGGACACCAGAGGCTAGTCACCCAGCTACACAGCAGATATGGAGTAAGAAGTAAACAAAGGTATATAGAATAAAGGTAAAATCCCAGAGGCAAAAAAGGTAGACGAGATAATTTTTTTTTTTTTTTTTTTTTTTTGGTTTTTCGAGACAGGGTTTCTCTGTGTAGCTTTGCGCCTTTCCTGGAACTCACTTGGTAGCCTAGGCTGGCCTCGAACTCACAGAGATCCGCCTGCCTCTGCCTCCCGAGTGCTGGGATTAAAGGCGTGCGCCACCAACACCCGGCATAGACGAGATAATTTAAGTTAAGAAAAGCTGACTAGAAACAAGCCAAGCTAAGGCCAGGCATTCATAAGAAAGAGTAAGTCTCCATGTGATTATTTGGGAGCTGGGTGGCAGGCGCCCCAAAAAGCAAAGAGTAAAAAAAGCCAACAACACACATGGCTAAATAAATAAATGAATAAACAAACTGAAATTAGTAATGTCTTGAAGCTTGTTCTCCAGAACTGCTTTAAACTTGTCACTTAAGACTCTAAATATGCCACCAGAACTCTTAGACCTGATAAACACCTCAGCATAGCAGCCAGACATGAAATCAACACACGGAAGTCATTAGCTTTTCTGTATACCAATAATGAACTGAGAATGAGATCTGGAAAAACCTGATTAAAACAGCATGCAACACCAAAGAATAAACCTAACCAAAGAGGTGGGGGACCTGGGGACCTCTACAATGAAAGGAGAACGCTGACAAAAGAGACTGAAGGTAACGAGATGGTATGAAGACCTCCCAAACTCATGGATCGGCAGAATGTTGTGAACACACCTTTACTGTTGACAGTAACTATCAACGCAATCCCCCATCAAAATTACAGTAATATTTGGGGCTGGAGAAGTGGCTCAGAGATTAAGAGCATTGACTGTTCTTCCAGAGGACCCAGGTTCAATTCCCAGCAACCATATGGCAGCTCACAACTGTTTGTAATTCCAAGACCTCACACAGACATACATGCTGGCAAAACACCAATACACATAAAATAAAAATAATAAATTATTTTTTTAACTACTATAGTATTCTGCACAGAACCATGAAAAGAACTCTGAAATTGATATGGAAGCACAAAAGACCTCAAATATCCAAAACAATCTTAAGCAAAAAGAACAATGCTGGAGGCATGTGTCACAGTGTACCTGACCCCAGACTGTACTCCAGAGCCAGGGTCATAAAAATGGCACATGAGCAGGAAAAGACAGGAAGATGAGAGGAAGAGAACAGAGGACCCAGAATAACTCCACAGACAATGAATTTTTGACAAACGTGTCAAACCTTGAAAAAAAGACACCTTCTTCAACAAACAATGCTCATAAAACTTCATATCCCCACATCAAAGAATGAAAATGGGCTCCTCATCTTTCACTGTACATGGAAATCAATATAAGCCTGGAAGTTAGAAAATGCTAGAGGAAGATCCAGGCACAACACTTCAATTCACAGGTCCAGGATTCCAACAGGACAAGAGATAAGCCCAAGAACTATCAAGATGGCTTACATAAAATTAAGCTTCTACACAGCCAAGGATACAACTACTACAGTGAAGACAGAGCCTAGAAATGAAAGCAAGTCTCTGTCAACTATATACCAGACAGGAGATTAATATCTAGAATATATAAAGAACTGCAAAAATTAAACAAAAACAAAAAACAATGAATGAGCTAATGAATTGAGCAGAATGTTCTGAAAAAAACTACAAACAGCCAAGAAGTATTTGGGAAAGTATTCAATATCCTTAACCACCAGGGAAATGTGGATTAAATCTGCTTTGCAACTATCTCACCGCAGTCAGAATGGCTGTCATCAAAAACAAATTGGAACCAATTCTGGCAAGCACACAGGGAAAGAAGAACATTTAGACACTGGGAGAAGGGGAGAAGAGAGCAAACTAGTTCAGCCACGAAAGAGAACTACCAAATGATCCAGCTGTACCACTCTTGGACCTGAAGGGATTTAAGCCAACATACCAGACAGACACTTGACACATCCATCTTCACTGCTGAACAGTAGCTTATGCCAGGAAATCAGACAGCCCAGGTGTACAAAAATGTGGTCCACAGACAGAATTTCATACAGTCATAAAGAAAATTGAAATTATGACATCCACAGGTAAATGAATGGAATTAGAAGTCATTGTGTTAAGGGAAATAAGCCAGACTCAGAAAGACAAATACTATAATTTTTCTCTTCTATATGAAAGAAACCTACACTCCAAATTGTGTGTGTGTGTGTGTGTGTGTGTGTGTGTGTGTGTGTGTGTGTGAGAACCATGAGAGGGGAAGAGGGAACGTAAGGAAAGGCAGGAAGAGACGGTACGGTAATGGGCTACGGATGACGAGGAAGCAGAAGAAAACTCTCTGAGGGAAGGAAGAGAATCTCACACTTCACCTTCCCAAGTACTACATGAGCTATCATACCTGGTGAGAAATATTTCTAATGTTCCCCAGAAACAAACAAACAAAAGCCCAAGATTGCTGCTACTTGGGATGCTGAGGCACACGGACCGTGAGTTTGAGGCCAGCTTGGCTACACAATTGAGACTCTGGTTTTAAAACAAAACACCCGATGAGCTGAGATTACATACAGTTCAATATTAGAAAGCAATGTGCTATTAGACTAATCAACAAACAAACAAAATAAAAACAGAAAAAACCCAAAAAATTCCTTAATATACAGAATCCCCCAGCAGAGAGGTAATATTGGGGTTCAACCCCAGGGCTTGTTAAGCAATTGCTGTCCGCTGAGCCACATCCAGCCCCATATTCTTTTTCAAACTTGTTATTCAGCTATGACAAAAGAGAATTGTCTATATTACATTAAAGATTTACTATCATTGATTATGATGGTAACTTCACATCATGACTGAT
>CABHPR010103356.1:0-10776 GCA_902168415.1 Peromyscus melanophrys | reverse complement strand
TTGAAATGGTGCAGATAAACATTTATTTTTATTATTATTATTAAGAAATTTTCAGCCGGGCAGTGGTGGCGCACGCCTTTAATCCCAGCACTCGGGAGGCAGAGCCAGGCGGATCTCTGTGAGTTTGAGGCCAGCCTGGGCTACCAAGTGAGTCCCAGGAAAGGCTCAAAGCTACACAGAGAAACCCTGTCTCGAAAAACCAAAAAAAAAAAAAAAAAAAAAAAAAAAAAATTTCTATTCATTTTCCATACCAACCACAGATCCCCCCCCTCTTCTCACCCCCCAGTTTCCCCCCTCAACCACTCCCCATTCCCACCTCCTCCAAGTCAAGGTCTCCCATGTGGAGTCAGCAGAGCCTGGTACATTCAGCTGAGGCAGGTCCAAGCCCCTCCCCCCTGTACCAAGGTGTCACACCTTAGGCACTGGGCTACAAAAACATGTGCATGCACCAGGGATGGATCCCCATGCCCCTGCCTGGGGGGTCACCAAACAGTTCAAGCTAAACAACTGTCTCGTGTATCCAGAGGGCCTAGTCATGATCTTGATGTCCCTTGCTTACATAATAGCGCTATCATGATCTTGATGTCCCTTGCTTATAGAATACCCCTCTCTCTCATCAACTGGACTCCTGAAGCTCTGCCTGGTGCCAGGCCATGGATCTCTGCATCTGCTTCCATCAGGATTACCAGACTACAACCCACAACTCCAGAGAAGCTAGCTAACAAGACAGCCCCTAAGAGGGACACATAGACAGCCCAGTGAAGGAGAAATAGATGAGATCTACGTGAGCTAACTAGGGGTGAAAGGGAGTAATGGGACAAGGAATGGGGGCCGAAAATATAAGGAAATGGGGAGTTGCACCTGGAGCAAGGACAGAGTGGGAGAACAAGGAAAGAGATACCATGATAAATGAAGATATTGTGGAAATAGGAAGAAATGGGGTGCTAGGGAAGCTCCCAGGAACCCACACGGATGACTCCACCTTAGACTACTAGCAATAGTCAAGAGTATGCCTGAACTGGTATACTCTGGTAACCAAATTAGTGAATATCCTAACTGTCATCATAGAGCCTTCATCCAGTTACTGATGGAAACAACAATTTGATATTCAATTCACACAATGGACATTGAGGGATAACCTAAAGGCAAATAATAAAGTGAAGTGAGATAGAGACATGTCTATGTACACATCTATAACAATCTATCTTAGTACTTGAATCGACGTTTCAATAAGATTGTTGACTCACAGTTACTACAAATTTGTATTCTATTCTAGGTTTTGTATATTGCTGGGGATATCTTTTTGTGTGCTGTGAATATGTGTTGCTCTGATTGGTTGATTAATTTACATTGGCCTATGGCAGGGCAAGATGGAGTCAGGAGGGAAAATCTAAGAGAGATAGGAGGAAGAGAATGGAGAGGGAGAGAGACACAAGCCGCCACCAAAGGAACAACATGCCAGCACACCAGTAAGGCACAGAACATGTGGCAAAGCATAGATTAATAGAAATGGGTTAATTTAAGATATAAGAGCTAGCCAACAAGAAGCCTGCCATAGGCCATGCAATTGTTAATTAATATTAAGCCTCTGAGTGATTATTTTATAAGCAGCTGTGGGACACAGGTGGGAGAGATTTGTCCTGACTACAGGGCCAGGCAGGACCAGAGTAAACTTCCAACTACATTTGGCTGCCCAAAATGAAGGCTCCACTTTCCACCTAAAATTTGAGAGAACATAGAAGAAATTTAAAAATTGAACTAAGAACATCTGTCTACTTCATGTCTCAGGTGGGCCAAGATATAGAAATTCCAAGGTACAGAGACACCATGGAATGCAGATTTGAGTTACAGTATGGCAGGTTCAGCATGGAGGATTTCCACCACAGTATGCAGTGGCATCTCCAAGCTGCACAGCACACTACATTGTCCACTTAGCTTTTGCTAGTACAGAAAAAAAAAAACAAAAAACAAAAAAGAAGTTTCTGGGATACACACTCTTTGATAGAGGCATAGACCCATTGCCTCCCAGATTTGTCAAAGAGCATGGTTCCCAGAGCTGGTGGTGAATTAGCTCTACCATGTTGGATAGCTGAGGTGGGAAGAGCCAGCAGCCAAGGCTGCTGCTTTTCATCCTAGCCAGCAGTTTAACAGTCTAAAATCTCTCCTGGTCAGAGAAGGATCATGAATTTGCAACAAGACAGATTCAGATGGAATAAATCTCTAAACAGTTCACAAGGTGTGTAAAAAACGTACATAGTCTTGGAAGAGAGAAAAAAAGAAATATATGCAATTATATAAAGAAATAGATAGTTTTAAATAATGAAGTCTTTAAAGAGACAGTAAAAGTAATAAAGAAGTTAAGTCACATAAATATGGAAATTACACAGAGAATCTGGATTTTGTTGTCTTTGGGATTTTTAACTAGAGAGAGACATTTGATTGTAAAAGTTTCTGAGTTAAACCACTATATATATATATATGTGTGTGTGTGTGTGTGTGTGTGTGTGTGTGTGTGTGTGTGTATACCTCACTATATATGTGTGTGTGTGTATATATATATATATATATATATATATGTATATTGACTTCAAAATTTATGTCTAAGGATAAGTTGCTTTGTAAGAGAGGTTCTGCTGTTGGTTCTACAGAAGATGAGAACCTGTGGATTGCTTCCAGACTAATATGGTTTGATCAGGCAAGACCCTCTGAAGGTATCCAATGACGCCATGGCCCAGATCTCCCAACATCCAAATCAGCTTCAAAGCCACTTCCTGAGGTGATCCATCCTCACAGATGCTACAGCCAAGATTTAACTATAGTTCTTAATTTTCTCAGGATCCCCATCAGATTCCCAGTGCTCTGAATCAGCAGGAAGTAGTAGGAGAAGCTAAGCCCAATTTTCCCAAAATATTGTTTATAAATGTTTATTTTTATTTAAAATGCAATCTGTTTCTAAAGAAGAAAAGGGGATATTACAGATATGATAGGATGAAAAGGTAGATTATTAAATATATTTTTAAAGAGCAACAACTTGTTTAAAATGTTTTACATTGCTATGTATTTTAGTTTATTGATACAAATTTAAAGTTAATTTTGTTATTCTGTATGTATATCTCTACTCTTGTTTAAGGTATGTTTGTACAGCTCATTTCAAATTGTAATGTATAATTAAGAAATATAGATTAATAATTAGTCATCCATGATAATCAAACTTACAGTCATGTTAGTTAAGTTTTCTAGATATACATAAGATATATTTCAATTAGGTAGGTAATCTTCAAACACTTCAAATACCTATAGAATATGGTATTTAAGATGTTTTAAAAACTTAGTTTTTCTGGACAATGAGACAAGTCTGCTCCTGGCAGCACTGATTTACTTCAAAAAGGAAGATGGGCATCAAAGATACTCCATATGGAGTTTTATCTCCTTTTTGGTAAAAATAGCCATTTGGGCAAGAAACTGAGAGGGTGTTATATAAACTGGACATGCAGGACCCATAGGAAGGTGACCACTGAACTTTGTGAGATGAGATGGTCATTCAGGTCCCTGCTTCACAGAGGAGACTGCAGGACATTCTACAGGACACAGGGAGAAGTGACTGAGACTAGGCCCATAAGGCTGAAGATGGATGTCCCAACATTGCAGAGGAACTTCGGGTGAATGTCCAGGTAGCCAGCTGTCTCTGTCATTCTAGATTCTTGGAAGTTGCTTACAATCCACTTCTTGTTTACTTAGGTAATTTTGTATCCTTCTGGAGTCTTTCATGTAGTTGAAGACTAGATACTTATAATTTTCCTTGGTTATGATAAAAGATAAATTAAGCTGGGCGTTGGTGGCGCACGCCTTTAATCCCAGCACTCGGGAGGCAGAGCCAGGCGGATCTCTGTGAGTTCGAGGCCAGCCTGGGCTACCAAGTGAGCTCCAGGAAAGGCGCAAAGCTACACAGAGAAACCCTGTCTCGAAAAACCAAAAAAAAAAAAAAGATAAATTAGATATGAAATTTTAGACTTGACAAATATAGGATAGATGATTAACATTTTCTTTAATTTTGCCAAATACAAATAGACTAGATATTATAACTATAATTGTTGCTTAATAATTGTTTGTTTTATGTAATTTTATGTTAAAATTAAAACCTTCCTTTTTTATTAGATAGCAAACATGGTATGTACTCACTCATAGGAGAATACTAGATGTGGAGCAAGGATGACTGGACTGCTACTCACATCACCAGGGAGGCTACCTGGAAAACAGGACCCCAAGAAAGACACGGGGATCACCCAATGATGGAGAAATGGATGAGCTCTTCATGAACATCCTGGTCATAAGTGGGGGAATAGAAGGGCGAGGGTCGAGGAAAAGAGAGCTTGGGGGAGCGGGAGACCCCAGTTGGATCAACAACAGAGAGGGAGAACAAGGAATAGGAGACCATGATAAATGAAGACCATATGAGAATAGGAAGAAGCAAAGTACTAGAGAGGCCCACAGAAATCCACAAAGATACCCCCACAATAGACTCCTGGCAATTGTCGAGAGACAGCTGGAACTGACCCACTCTGGTGATGAGATAGCCAAACACACTAATTATTGTGCTAGAAACCCCATCCAATGACTGAGGGATCTGGATGCAAAGATCCACGGCTAGGCCCCGGGCAGAGCTCCAGGAGTCCAATTAATGAGAAAGAGGAGGGTCTATATGAGAGAGAATTGTTGAGACCAAGGTTGGATAAACCACAGGGACAAATAGTCAAATGAATGGAAACACATGAACTATGAGGGGCCCCCAACTGTATCAGGCCCTCTGAATGGGTGAGACAGTTGATTGGCTTGAACTGTTTGGGAGGCATCCAGGCAGTGGGACTGGGTCCTGTGCTCATTGCATAAGTTGGCTGTTTGAAACCTGGGGCTTATGCAGGGTCGCTTGGCTCGAGTTGGGAGAAGGGACTGGTCCTGCCTGGACTGAGTCTACCAGGTTGATCTCAGTCCTCGGGGGAGACTTTGCCCTGGACGAGATGGGAATGGGGGGTGGGCTGGGGGGAAGGGGAGGAGGGCGGGAGGGGGGAGAACAAGGGAATCCGTGGCTGATATGTAGAACTGAATGGTATTGTAAAATAAAAAAAAAGAAAAAGAAAAAGGGAAATTGCTCAGAATGTCTTTCTTTATGCTGTGAATATGTATTCCTCTGATTGGTTGATAATGAAGGCTGCATTGGCCTATAGCAGGGCAGGATGGAGCCAGGTGGGAAAATTCAAGAGAGATAGGAGGAAGAGAAAGGAGAGAGATAACAACTGCCACCAAAGGAACAACATGCCCGCACACTAGTAAGCCAAAGAACATGTGGCAAAGCATAGATTAATAGAAATGGGTTAATTTAAGATATAAGAGCTAGCCAACAAGAAGCCTGCCATAGGCCATGCAATTGGTAATTTATATTAAGCCTCTGAGTGATTATTTATAAGCAGCTGTGGGACACCGGTGGGGGAGATTTGTCCTGACTGCAGGGCCAGGCAGGACCAGAGAAAACTTTTAACTACAGTATATGAAATTGTGAGTCTCTTACTCCCATTCTTTTCTTTGAGTAATATATAATAACCTAATACCAATTGGCAAAGTGTGATGCACAAAAACCACTGTATGTTATAACAGTGATGAAAAATGTCACTGGTATTCAAAATGTAAGTGCTTTTAAAAAAAGTCCTTAATGAAAGGGAGCAAAATAATCCAGCCATATTTAAGAAATAGTGCTATGCTCAAACAGATATTTCAATTCTTGAAGTCTATAATTTTTCTAACCTATTGCAATAATATTAAAATTGGATGGCATCACTGCTTTTTCTTCTTAAGTCAGAAGACAGTTTATGGGATCTGGGGAGACCAAGTACATGGAAATTAGCTGTGGTTATGTAGACAAGCAGTGAGTGAGGAAAACAAATTACTGTATATTTAGTTTCTGTGATTAAATTTCTACAAATGGCTTAAAGCACTTATGTTCTCAATATTTTTGATGTCCATACTATTTCTTGGTACCCTTGCCTGGTCTGGAACTTGCTATATAGATCAGGCTAGTGTTGCATCAAATTAATTCAGTCTCTCTGCTTCTACACCAGGTCCTGAGATTACAAGCATGTACCACCATGCCTGGCCTTATCAATATTTACAATCAGAAAAGTGGAATGAAAATTCATTGTAGTAGCTTTTGTTGAATTTTCAATTGACTATATAAGTGGGGAACATTGACATTTCTTCCATATGTGACAATTAATCTTTATAATTGTTATCACTTTCTCATTTCAGAACTTATACTGTATTTCCTAATAAGATGTTAGCTATTAAATAATTAATACATTAAATATTTATTCAATATTTATAACAGTTCATGTAACTTTTAAATTATTTAAAAGTCAATAATTATAACTTTATATATAACTTTATCTACATAAGTATAAAAATTTGTAGTAAGTAATTATTTTTAAATATTTTTTAAAATAGCAAACTTGTCATCACATTATTATAAACTATTTGTATCTGTGGTAGACAAAATGTGATAATACTGGAATTATTAAATATTTAAAAATTCATCATAATGATAGTTTACTTTATGGTTCGGTAATTTGTCAAAAATTATCTTTAAAAGGGCCTCTTGTTCATCATGTGATAATGAAAGTAAGTATTTCCATGATTTTGAATTGGACACTTAAATTTAAGCAACTCCTCGCTCTTCAAAATATCTCTCAGAGACTAGGATATGGGAATGATGACATTGATAGATAGTAGATTACTGAGAACTGTCCTGAGAATATGAGAATTTGTCATGTTTTTACAGTTCTCTAAAATTACAAATAAGCTTATATATACAAACTGAGCTCTATTTTATAGTGTTTTTTTTTCATCTCCAAATTCAAGTTAATGAAGCAAGTTTACACAAATAGAAAAGAACCAAGATTTTTCTCTAATGAAACCAAGCAAATTATTTGTGGGAAGTATGAGAAGGTTTATCACTGTAGAAGAATTTAAGAGTAGATGTTTTATCAGACATACATAAGTGATAAGATATAAAGCAGTAAGTTGTGGTTCGGTAAGGGTTAAGGTGGAGGGTGACAATTTTGAGAAGAAAATTCATTTGATGATGCAGTAGAAGAGATAAAAGGGCGAAATATGTGCTGAGAAAACTGGAGTGAGTTTATCAATTTCTAGGCTGTTCATGAACTTGGAAAGAGTAATATTTCTACTGTGACAAACTGGATATTGAACATTAATGAGAGTGCCCTAAAAATCTGGGCCAAGACATTAAGAATTTGCTTTTACTGAAGACAAACAAATGCATAGAAAATTATAATGCTGGAATTGCAGACATGCCACACCATTATATGTGGAATGTACCTTCACAAGTGTCCTTAGATGCTAGGCCCTACATAAGAATTGCTGAACTGAATGAAACCTCAATGCTTTCTTCTTTTCCATTTTGTAAGCTCATCTGCTAATGATAAATTGGACATCTCCCAATGTAGCTAAAGTTTAGTTTTGTACAAAATCAATTTGTTTTCATCTCATTCACTACTTTTTACTTCCCTGATTTGCACAGCAGTGAAACCACCTGCTAGGTATTTTATCCAATTATCCAAAGGTATTATGTAGCCCTTGCCTTTATTAATATCCCACCTTGATAGCAAGTAAATATGTTCTCTCATTTGACTAACTTGGAAATTGTTTTATTTATTCTTACTTGAACAGTTTTTTTTTTCCTGAAAGCCTGGTGCACCCTAGGCAGTGCAATTTAAGGGTAATTGTTGTTCCTGAAGGGGTAAAATTACCAGCCATTAAGATTTCAGAGATGTCTGATATAATCACCTGAAAATCTACTTCCTACTGGGTGTTATTATTGACAAAATGGATGCACTTCTTAAATATTTAGAAAAATACAAATGTAACAGTTTGGAATGATAATTATTCATTCTAAGGACAACCAGGCTCTGATTGCTACCAACACAGGCAACATTTGCTAGGATGATATATGAAAACATTGCCAAAACAGTGCAAATTGTCATGTGGGATGCAGAGTAACACATAAATTACATGTTGGAAGATGATCTTTGAATGTTTGCTTTATAACTGTTTATAAGAAAGTTATTTTGGAGTAAAGCTTCTTTTTACAAACTTAAGAAAACACAGCTTCAAGTTTATCCTACTTTAATGAGTTGTTTTTTCCTGACTTAAGACAAACTATGAATTCCATACATAGTTCATGATATTTAAAGTTAGATAGATACTATGATTTTCTTTTTAAAACAGGTTTTAGAGCTGGGGAGATGTGTAAGTTGGCAAATACTCTGCCACATATGCATGAGAACCCAAATGTATTGCCCAGGAGCACAAAGGAAGCTCAGTTGAAAGCTGGTCAAGTCAGGATAACTTATAACCATAGTGTTTTGGAGTAACAGGCAGAGATAGGTAGATTCATGAAGAGCACTAACAGTAGGCACATCAGTCAGCTACATGTTCAGTGAGAGACCTTATCTGAATGAATGAATTAATGAATACATTGAATTAATAGGTGTGAAGTGATTAAGAATAGCCACTCAATGTATGTCTCTGGTATCCACACACAAACACATATACATACATTCATGGCTACCTGTGTGCTGTGTGCACACATATACATACCCAGGATAAGAAATACATGCAGCACTCAAATAACACATGCACATACATGACACCACATATAAGTACACACATACACATGAAAGAAAAATGCTTTTATGGCATCTATTTTAGTTTATAAAAAATTTAAAAATTAAAAATAAAATTTTATATATCTTTATATATTTGAGATATTATTTCTACATACTTAACTTATCTTACATGTACAGCACTATTCTTCTTGACAGGAATACTTACTAAGTAACTAAATATTGATCTTTACTTCTTGTAGTTCTTGTGTACTCACATACAATCTCCCCAGTCTACCACAATGTAGCTTTTGCATCCAGAAAGAGGCACACTTCCCTGGAACTTCACAAAAACTGAATCATATAATCATCACGTTTTTGTGTTTGCACTAGTTTTGCTCAGCCAACGAATTGTACATTTACATTACATCCCCCTTCTGTATCCTTCCTCCAACACTTCCATATCTACTCTCTCCATTATTAATAAAATTCTTTGAAGAAGACACATACATCTTACATAGAAATACACATACATAGAAAATGCATCTATGTTCATTGATTGGAAAAATCCATATTTTGGCAATGCTTTCACCAGCAAGAGAACCTACATCTTCTACTGTACCTCAACCTAATGCTAATGAGATTACTCAGAGAATTAGAAGATTAAATCTCCAAATTTATATAGAAACACACACACACACACACACACACACACACACACACACACACACACACACCACTCAGTTAAAAAAAACATCTTGAGCAAGAAGAACAAAGTAGGAAATATCAAAGTATGTGACCTACTGATTTCACAATACATTATACAACTATAGCAACTAAACAATGTAACTTTAGCATAAAACAGACATGTAAGCCAAAAGAGAATTGAATTAATAATCTAGGAGGATGCTCAAATATCTACATCAAACTTACTTTCTGCAAATGTACTAACACTCTGTGATAGAAAAAACTCATTTTCATAAATGATGATGAAAATAACTAGACATCCACATGCAGAATGAAACTAGGTTTCCATTTCTCATCACTTTGAAAATGAACTCCAACTGTACTTAAATGCAAAACTAGAACCTGTGAATCTACTAGAAAAAAATAGCAGCAATGACTGCTATTTTATATTAATGTGTGAGTTTTTTCTGGATAAGAGCCTTGAAACAGAAATAAAGATAAAGGTAGACAGAAGTGCTCATTAATTTAATTATGTTTTGCGGTGCAAAGGGAAACAATCAACAGAGACACCTTACAGAAAGTATTTACTAATTTTACATGTGAGAAAGAATGGCTATATAACTTGTGGATTACCCAAGTAAACTCCCTACTTAAAGCATAACACTGTTACAATTGGTAATAGAATGAAATATTGATTTTTATAAAGAGAAATCATAAGGAGGTAAATAAGTGCATGGCAAACCCTTAGCAACATTAATCAGTAACAAATGTTTATCTAACTAGAAATGATGGTTGTTCACACTTACAAATTCAAGCACTGAAGAGATCAAGACAGGAAGATTGCCTAAAGTTCAAAGCTAGCATGGACCATATGGTGAATTTCAGGGAAGTCATTGACATACAACAAGATCCTGGCAAAGATAGAGGGGAATATACGAAAGAGGAGAGGAGGGGAGTGAGGAAGGGAGGGGAGAACAGGAGAGAAAAGAAGGGGAGGGGAGGGAGGAGGAATAGGTATACTCCAGTAAGAATAGCTATTATCAAAACAACAGATGAACCATTGAAGTGAAGATGTAGAAAATAAAGAACACTTCATATAATAAAAAAAAAGAAACACCATGAAACCTAGTGATGGTAGAAATGTGTTTATATTAAAAGGATTTTTTGTTGAACAGGCATCTCTTTTCTCAGTGTCATCACAGCATTATTTACAGTGGCCAAGGAATGTGACAAAGTTAGTATTCATCAGCTGAGGGTGCATAAGGAAAGTCCAGGACATGTGCATGAAGGATACTACCTAGCCATAACAAAGAATGGCACTGTCATTTCTGCCTTCTGGAGATCCTTTTATTAAAGGAAAATAAGTCAGGCACAGAAAGACATGAACCATGTAACCTTTTTAATATTTTCTTTATTTTTT
>CABHPR010103355.1:0-21188 GCA_902168415.1 Peromyscus melanophrys | reverse complement strand
TAATTAGGGATGTTGAGCAATTCCTTAAATGTCTTTCAGCCATTTGAATTTCCTCTGTTGAGAATTCTCTGTTTAGTTCTATAGCCCATTTCTTAATTGGACCGTTGGTCATTTTGATGTCTAATTTCTTGAGTTCTTTATATATTCTGGATATCAGTCCTCTGTCAGATGTGGGGTTGGTGAAGACCTTTTCCCATTCTGTGGGCTGTCGCTTTGCCTTGTTGACCATATCCTTTGCTCTACAAAAGCTTCTCAGTTTCAAGAGGTCCCATTGATTGATCGTTTGTCTCAGTGTCTGAACTACTGGTGTTATATTTAGGAAGTGATCGCCTATGCCAATGCGTTCAAGACTACTTCCTACTTTTTCTTCTAGCAGGTTCAGAGTAGCTGTGTTTATGTTGACATCTTTGATCCACTTGGACTTAAGTTTTGTGCACGGTGACAGATATGGATCTATTTGCAGCCTTCTACACGTTGATATCCAATTATGCCAGCACCATTTGTTGAAGATGCATTCTTTTTTCCATTGTACGCTTTTGGCTTCTTTGTCAAAAATTATATGTTCATAGGTGTGCGGATTAATGTCAGGGTCTTCAATTCGATTCCATTGGTCCACATGTTGGTTTTTATGCCAGTACCAAGCTGTTTTTATTACTGTAGCTCTATAGTAGAGCTTGAAGTCAGGGATCGTGATGCCTCCAGAGGTTGTTTTATTGTACAGGATTCTTTTGGCTATCCTGGGTTTTTTGTTTTTCCATATGAAGTTGAATATTATTCTTTCCAGGTCTGAGAAGAATTGTGTTGGTATTTTGATGGGGATTGCATTGAATCTGTAGATTGCTTTTGGTAAGATTGCCATTTTTACTATGTTAATCCTGCCTATCCATGAGCATGGGAGATCTTTCCATTTTCTGACATCTTCTTCAGTTTCTTTTTTCAGGGACTTAAAGTTCTTGTCATATAGATCCTTCACTTGCTTGGTTAGTGTTACCCCAAAGTATTTTATATCAATTGTTTCTAATGTAAATGGTGATTTATCTCTGATTTCCTTCTCAGCCTGTTTGTCAATTGTATATAGGAGGGCTATTGATATTTTTGAGTTGATCTTGTATCCTGCTATGTTGCTGAAGGTGTTTATAAGCTGTATCAGTTCCTTGGTTGAATCTTTGGGGTCACTCAAGTATACTATCATGTCATCTGCAAATAGGGAAAGCTTGACTTCTTCCTTTCCAATTTGTATCCCCTTAATCTCCTTATGTTGTCTTATTGCTCTGGCTAGAACTTCAAGTAATATATTGAATAAGTATGGGGAGAGCAGACAGCCTTACCTCATTCCTGATTTTAGTGGAATTGCTTTGAGTTTCTCTCCATTTAATTGATGTTGGCTGTTGGCTTGCTGTAAATTGCCTTTATTATGTTTAGGTATGTTTCCTGTATTCCTAATCGCTCCAAGACCTTTATCATGAAGGGGTGTTGAATTTGTCAAATGCCTTTTCTGCATCTAGTGAGATGATCATGTAGTTTTTTTCTTTCAGTTTGTTTATATGGTGTATTACATTGACGGACTTTTGTATGTTGAACCACCCTTGCATCCCTGGGATGAAGCCTACTTGATCATGGTGGATAATTGTTTTGATGTGTTCTTGGAGTCTGTTTGCCAGTATTTTATTGAGTATTTTTGCATCAATGTTCATGAGGGAGATCGGTTTGTAGTTCTCCTTCTGTGTTGTATCCTTGTTTGGTTTAGGAATCAGGGTAATTGTAGCCACATAGAAGGAATTTGGTAATGTTCCTTCTGTTTCTGTTGTGTGAAACAATTTAAAGAGTATTGGTATTAACTCTTCTTTGAAGATCTGGTAGAATTCTGTGCTGAAACCATCTGGTCCTTGGCTTTTTTTTGCTTGGGAGACTTTTAATGAATATTTCTATTTCCTTAGAGGTTATTGGACTATTTAAATAGTTTATCTGGTCTTGATTTAACTTAGATATGTGGTACCTATCCAGAAAATTATCCATTTCTTTTAGATTTTCCAGTTTTGTGGAGTAGAGGTTTTTGAAGTATGACCTGATGATTCTCTGGATTTCCTCAATGTCTGTTGTTATGTCCCCCTTTTCATTTCTGATTTTGTTAATTTGGATGCTCTCTCTCTGTCTTTTGGTTAGTTTGGATAAGGCCTTGTTTATCTTGTTGATTTTCTCAAAGAACCAACTCTTTGTTTCATTAATTTTTTTGTATTGTTCTCTTTGTTTCTATTTTATTGATTTCAGCTCTTACTTTGATAATTTCCTGGCGTCTATTCTTCCTGGGAGACTTTGCTTCTTCTTGTTCTAGAGATTTCATGTGTGCTGTTAAGTCACTAGTATGAGATTTCTCCAACTTCTTTATGTTGGCATTTAGTGCTATGAATTTCCCTCTTAGCACTGCTTTCATAGTGTCCCATAAGTTTGGGTATATGGTGTCTTCATTTTCGTTGATATTTAGGAAGTCTTTAATTTCTTTATTTATTTCTTCCTTAACCCATTGGTGATTCTGTTGAGCATTATTCAGTTTCCATGAGATTGTAGGTTTTCTGTAGTTTTTGTTGTTGAAATCTAACTGTAAACCATGGTGGTCTGATAGAGCACAGGGGTTTATTCCAATTGTTTTGTATCTGTTGAGATTTGCTTTGTGGCCAAGTATGTGGTCAATTTTAGAGAAGGTTCCATGGGGTGCTGAGAAGAAGGTATATTCTTTTTTGTTAGGATGGAATGTTCTGTAGATACTGATTAAGTCCATTTGAGTCATAACATCAGTTAAGTCCTTTATTTCTCTGTTAATTTCCATTTGGGAGATTTGTCCAGTGGTGAAAGTGGGGTTTTGACGTCTCCCACTATTAATGTGTGGGGTTTTATATGTGGTTTAATCTTTAGTAATGTTTCTTTTACATGTGTGGGTGCCCTTGTGTTTGGGGCATAAATGTTCAGAATTGAAACTTCATCTTGGTGGATCTTTCCTGTGATGAGTATGTAATGCCCTTCTTGATCTGTTTTGATTGATTTTAGTTTGAAGTCTATTTTGCTGGATATCAGGATGGCCATACCCGCTTGTTTCTTAAGACCATTTGATTGGAAAGTCTTTTCCCAGCCTTTTATTCTTAAGTAGTGTCTATCTTTGAATTTGAGGTGTGTTTCTTGTATGCAGCAGAAAGATTGGTCCTGCTTTTGTATCCATTCTGTAAGCCTGTGTCTTTTTATAGGTGAATTCAGTCCATTGATATTAAGGGATATTAATGACCAGTGATTGTTCATTCTTGTTATTTTTTGGTGGTAGTGTGTGTGTACTTCTCTTATTTGGGGTTTTCTGCTGTGGCTTTATTGCCTGTGTTTTCGAGAGTGTATCTGACTTCCTTAGGTTGGAATTTTCCTTCTAGTGCTTTCTGTAGGGCTGGGTTTGTGAATAAGTATTGTTTACATCTGGCTTTGTCTTGGAATGTCTTGTTCACTCCATCTATGATGATTGAAAATTTTGCTGGGTATATTAGTCTAGTCTGGCATCCATGGTCTCTTAGTGTCTGCATTACATCTGTCAAGGTCCTTCTGGCTTTCAAAGTCTCCATTGAGAAATCGGGTGTTATTCTGATGTGTTTGTCTTTATAAGTCACTTGGCCTTTTTCCTTTGTTGCTCTTATTATTCTTTCTTTACTCTGTACGTTTAGTTGTTTAATTATCATGTGGCAAGGGGACTTTTTTTGGGGGGGGGTCTAGTCTATTTGGTATTGTATAGGCTTCTTGTATCTTCATAGGCATTTCCTTCTTTAAGTTGGGAAAGTTTTCTTCTATGATATTGTTGAATATATTTTCTGTGCCTTTGAGTTGGTAATCTTCTCCTTCTTCTATCCCTATTATTCGTAGGTTTGGTCTTTTCATGGTGTCCCAAATTTCTTGGACATTTTGGTTCATGTCTTTGTTGGCTTTAGTGTTTTTTTTTTTTGACTGATGAATGTATTTCTTCTACCGTATCTTCAACACCAGAGATCCTCTCTTCCATCTCTTGCATTCTGTTGGTTTTACTTGCATCTGAAGTTCCTGTTCATTTACTCAGATTTTCTATTTCCAGAATTCCCTCTGTTTTTGTCTTCTTCATTGTTTCTATTTCCCTTTTCAGGTCTTGGACTGTTTTCTTCATATGTTTCATTGCTTTTTCATGATTTTCTTTGAGGGCTTTATTGTTTTCTTCAAGGGCTTTATTGTTTTCTTCTGCTTTATTTGTCCTTTCCTCTAGTTTTTTATAGCGTTCTTCCCATTTTTGTTTATCTTTTCCTCAATTTCATTTGTGATTCCTTCTATATAAGTCTCTACCTTCTTCATGATGTTATTCCTAAGGCTGTTTTCTTCTGTTTCTTCCAATTTTTGATGTTCAGGTCTAGATGTTGCAGGAGGGCTAGGTTCTGGTGATGCTGTAAATTGCTCTTCATTTTGTTGTATGTACTTCTGCCTTGACGTCTGCCCATCTCCTTGTGGTTTGTTCTTGGTCTTATCACCGCACTTGGTTCAGACAGAGCTGACAGATTCAGGAACTCTTTCCCTCTTGTCCAGATGGGAACTCTCTTGTCCAGATGGGAAATCTTTTGTCCAGAGGGGAATTCTGGGGCAGGATGGGAGCTCTTGTCCAGAATGGAAGTCCTGGGCAGGATGGGAGCTGGGTGCGGGTCTCTGCATCTCAGGAAGTGGCTGTGGTCTCAGGCGGATGGGCATGGGGGCCAGGCTTGGAGATTGCAGGGTCTGCCAGGGGTCTTGGAGAAGGGAAGCCTTCCTGGTGGGGGTGGGGTTAGAAGGGATCCTGCCCAGTGCCAGAACCTGGGGCCAAGTTGGGCAGGTCTTCCCTGGATTGGCTGGTGCCCAGGGATGGGATCTAGGCTGAGCCCAGGCACTCACCTCTTGTCCAGAAGGGAAGTTCAGGGCATATGGAGTATTTGTGATGCCCATCTTCCTCTTTGAAGTAAATCAGTATTGCTGGAGGCAGATCACTGTCCATAAAGTCTAAGTTTTTAAAACATTTTAAGTGCTGTATTCTGTAGGTCTTTGAAGTGTTTGAAGATTACCTAACTAATTGAAATATATCTATGTATACCCAGAAAACGTAACTAACATGTCTATAAGTTTGATTATTATGGATGAGTAATTATTAGTCTGTATTTCTTAATTATACATTACCATTTCAAATGAGGTGCACAAACACAATAACTTAAACAAGAGTAGAAATACACATACAGTATAACACAATTAACTTTAAATTTGTATGGATAAACTAAAATTCATAATATTGTAAAACATTACAAACAAGTTGTTGCTCTTTAACTGTAGATTCAATAATTTATCCTTTCCTCCTATCATATCTATAATATCATCCCTTTTCTCCTTTAGAAAGAAATTGCATTTAAAATCCACCTGCTTTAAATAAAAGTAAACATTCATAAACAATATTTTGGGAATTTGAGCATAGCTTTTTATACTACTTCCTGCTGGTTGGGGGTGCTGCAAATCTTATGGGGATCCTGAGAAAAATAAGAATTATGATCAAGTCCTGACTTGAGTAGTCTGTGATGCTGTATTCTCTGAGACAGTTGCCTTGGAGCTGTTCTGGATGTTGGATCATCTGGAGACCTCTCAGCTGGTCTTGGCTGATCAAACCATATTAGCCTAGAAGCAATCCACATATTCTCATCTTCTGTGGAAACAAAAGCAGAACCTCTTTTCTGAAGCAACATATCTTAAGACAAAAATTTTGAAGTCAAGATACCTTTAAAATACATATATTTGTTTACCTCAGCAGCTTTTACAATCAAATGTCTTTCTGCAGTTAAAAATCCCAAAGACAATATAATCCACACTCTCTGTATGATCTCCATTTTTACATGGCTTAACTTTTACACTATTTTCACTGTCTCTTTAAAGACTTTATTTTTTAAAACAATCTCTTTCTTTATATAACTGTATATATTTCTTTTTCTGTCTCTTCCAAGCCTATGTACAATTTTACACACACTGTAAACCATTTAGAGTTTTATTCCATCTGAATCTGTCTTATTGTGAATCTATAATCCTTTTCTGACCAGGAGAGATTTTAAACTGTTAAACTGCATGGCTAGGAGGAAAAGCAGCAGCCTTGGCTGTTGAATCCACCCACCTCAGATTTGCCTACTGCCAACTCTGAGAAGCAGTGTGTCTATGTCTCCAAGAAGCAGAGTGTAGCCCAGAAACCTCTTTTTTTCTGTACTAGCAAAAGCTAAATCTGCTTGGAGACACCTCTGTGTTTGGTGGCAGGAATCCACCATGCTGTAGGTCAGGCCCACATGCTACAAACCTGCCACTGTACTGTGGCCCACCATGAGTGACATGAACTAGGAAGGTGCTCTTAGCTATATTCATAATCTCTTCTTAAACTCTCTCAGGTTTTAGGTGGAAACTTTTGCCACCACATCTGGGTGCCAAATGGATATTTTTACCTCACAATCAGAGTAAAATTTTAAAGACCTATGTACAAAAGGTTTCTGAGTTGACTCTAAAAGGAAAACTGAGACTTCATCAATTAGCATGAATAGACCCAGCAGAAACTGTGGTACCTTTAACTATTGCTGAAATTTCCTCGTTATGGGAAGAAAATGAACATTGGCAAAGAGCTTGCAGTAATTTCTTGGGTGAGATTAACAACCAATATCCCCAAAGCAAGAGAATTCAGTTTATAAAGAGAAGTAACCAGATCCTTCCTTACATTGTATGGGAAACACCAATTTCTGGAGCCCCTACATTCTATACTGATGCCAACAATCAGGAAAGGCAGTTTATAAATTAGGAAATTTGAATAAAGTGGCTCAAAAGCCCTTATGATTCTGTTCTCAATCAGAATTATATGCTATTCTCATGGTATTATCTAATTTTCCAGAACCTCTTAATATAGTCACTGACTCTCAATATGCAGAAGGAGTTGTTTTATATATTCAAACTGCTGAACTATTCCAGATGATACAGAATTGACCTTGTTACTTATTCAGTTACAAGAAATAATCAGACATAGAAATCATCCATTATATATAACACATATTAGATCCCATATGGGTCTACCAGGCCCTCTAGCACAAGATAATCACAAAATTGATGAACTATTGTTATGAAATGTGCTAGAAGCCTCAGAATTTCATAAAAACACCAGGTCAATAGCAAGGGCTTGAAAAGGAATTCTCCATCACTTAGCAATAAGGCAAGGAAATTATAGAAAAATGTTTAACTTGTTCCTTGTATAACTAAACTCTACTTCCTGTAGGAAATAACCCAAAGGTAATCAACAAAATGAAATTTGGCAAATGGACATATGTCATTTTGCACAGTTCAGAAAATAAAAATATGTACACCACAACATAGATACATATTCAGGATTTCCAAGGTCAATTGTTTTGAGTTCTGTAAAGACTGCTTTGTTAAACACACATTTGTTAGAAGTTATGTCCATCATGGGGATACCTGTACAAATTAAGATTGACAATGCTCTAGCATAAGACTCTAGCAAAATGAAACAGGTTTTTTTGCATATTACAACATGAAGCACATTACACATATACCACACAATCCTACATGGCTAGCAGTTACATAAAGAGCTAATTTAACTCTAAAAGATATGCTTAATAAACAGAAAGAGGTAATTAAGACCTTCAGAAATAAATTACATAATGCTTTATTGACTTTATATTTTCTAAATGCTAATGAGAAAGGAATGAGAGCTGCAGAGAGACATTGGATAACAGAAAAACTAATGAATTAAATCATCCTGTATACTTTAAAGATGTGTTAACCTCAGAATGGAAACCAGGGTGTGTGTTATATTGGGTGGGGAAGAGGTTTTGCTTTTGTTTCTACAGGTGAAGAAAAGCTATCGATACCATCAAAATTGATAAAGATTAGTCTCGGGGTCCACAAGAATACACAGTAGATGACAGCTGATATTCATAACTTCGACTCACCAGATGAACAACTATCTGATGTAGAAAACTCCTAAGCAAGGCTTATGAGACCATTCCCTGTGAATACTGACTGCTTCTGTCCACAGTTCTCTTGTGTGCTACCACAATTTCCACCTAAAAACAGCCATTGGACTCTTCGCAAAACTATTGGTAGTGTATTTTTCAATTTTTGTCACAGTTTTTCTGTGAATTTATAGAAAGATGACTTCTTCCTTTATTGTGTAATTTGGGTGAATAAACTATGCTTTTATAGTTAAGATTTTGTTCCATAAAATGATGAGAAACTTAGAAACCTGTTTTATATTATTAGCGAGCTGACAAGGCAATTAACTAGACCGAATGTCTCTGTGAACCAATCATAAGGTAAACTTTCAAAGACAATGCACAAGGACAGAACTGCAGATGTCTGGTTTGTTGAACCAAAGTCTTTCAGATACAAAGTGACCTAAATTCCTATGTCAGCTTCTCTCATCAGGTCTAGCTGATAATGTGAACCTGCAGCACTCTCTACTCAGACCCTTTAGCAATTAACACTTTGTATGAACCTCTAACGTAAGCTTATGGTACAAGATTTTAGGTTCTGTTAACTCTCTGTTTATGTTTAAGTCCTGGAATTTATGTGGTTAACAGGAAAAAGCAATTAACTAAGTATGGAGAGAAATAGCTTTATGCCCAGATATCTGTGGGAAAGGCTTCACAAGTGGCCAGAACTGCAGAGGATGGTCTGGCCTTATAGCCTTGAATAAAAAAGTTACATTCTTCCTCTTGTGCTCTGTGGTTGCACAAAGAACAAGAAAATGTATTTTTACATATAGGATGCTTTTCAATGCCAGCCCTTTTCAAAAGTACTGAAGTACTCAGAGCTATTTGCCCTTGCTCCTTGATTCACAGCATGTGCTCCCTCATGTTGCCATGGTTACTCACAGACTGCACCAGGGAAACCCCCTACCACACTGATACATTCTCCTGATTAGAGCTATGAAAGAAACTGACACCCTTACATTTCATTAATTGTACAGTGTCAGTCTATAATGTTAAATACACTTAAGTAATGTAGAATAGTATGTAGCTAGAGTTTTCCTGCTTGGCCCATACTCAGGACAAATCTATGTTACCCACCAGTCCCACAGCCGCTCAGACCCAACCAAGTAAACACAGAGACTTATTTTGCTTACAAACTCTATGGCCATGGCATGCTTCTTGCTAACTATTCGTATATCTTAAATTAATCCATTTCTATAAATCTATACCTTGCCACGTGGCTCGTGGCTTACTGGCATCTTCACATGCTGCTTGTCATGGCGGCAGCTAGCAGTGTCTTCCTCCTCCTTCCTGTTTTCTCCATTCTCTTCTCTGTTAGTCCTGCCTATACTTCCTGCCTGGCCACTGGCCAATCAGTGTTTTATTTATTGACCAATCAGAGCAATTTGACATACAGACCATCCCACAGCAATAGTACATGACTTCTTTATTTCCTCCTTAGCCCTCTCAATAGTTTAGCCTTTTTCCTCTGTAACTCCTTGTAGGCTATCTCCTTTAGAGATAATGTTACAACCTAACTCTCCTTTACAGCTGCCCACTAATCAGAAAGCTGACAAGTTTATTTTGCATGTGTCCTTTATCGTTTATTCAAGAAATGCATTGTGACCTTGAGAAATATCTTTTGTAACCTTTTTTATTGCCTAAAGTTGGTTGTTGAATATGTATATAAACTGTGTGAACAAAGAAGCTAGAGAGAATTAGAGCTGAAAAGAATAAAGTGTGTGACCCTCAGATCATATCTGAATCCTTATTCTTCACTCAGATAGATAAGAAATAATTCTAGGTCCTGTTATTCCTAAGGCACCCTTTATGAACCTCAGTGCAGTTCTGAGAGCTGGTCTCTCAGGCTTTTATAGATTAAATTCAAACAAGAGAGACCTCTTGATTAGAAGAAGTGATAGTTCATCATTCAGTGTGACCATTCAATCTAAACTAACTTATAAGACTAACAAATGCTTTTCATTTGATCAGATATAACTTACCAAAAGTAAAACTCCCCAAAGTTCGGGTTAGGGCAGGATTTTGTTTTTGTCTTTCCAGGAGAATGAAGGCAACCCGCTAAGTAATCTGAAGACCACTGGACAAATGAGATATCTGAAGAAAAAGGATAGATCATCCAGAGACAATGTCCCAAGAGAAAGCGTAAATTTGCCTATTGATATATCACATTTCCAACAGGAAAAAATTTCATAACTCTTTCCAAATGTTTGTTTCTGCTGTTCTTTACAGACACATAATACAAATGGTCTTTTTGTAGTCCCAGTTCAATTAAAAATTAAAGCTGGCTTTGGAGGTGGAGCGTGGCTCTCTCCTTCTCTAAACCCAAGCATGTTCATTAAAAGGAAAATCCAAAATATCTGTCTTATGTCAGAACAGTCACCTGATATGGGACAGAAGAAAAACCAAAATTAAGTTCTATTCTATTGCTACTAATCTCATGATCCTTTGGCTTTATCTGAACTCTTTAAAAGTTTTCTTAAGGTATGACTATTATATCAAAATTTATAAGATATATATATATATATATATATATATTAAACTTTTTGTCATGATATTAATGGTCATATAGAGCACAAAATTATTTTAGAAAAAGGCTTCATCTAGCTTCCTGTATTATATTGAGTACTGACTAATTGTAGAAAAAGGCTTCATCTAGCTTCCTGTACATGATTTCAGGCTTGAGTTTCTATCAGGCAACTGGGAATTATGTTTTGGTATTCTGGATGTATATAACAAATTATGGTCTTTAGTCTCTTAGAGATCTGAAGAACACGCCATTTAAAATGTTGATGTTTCTTTCAGTGAATCATTACCATGCCCAACAGAAACCTTTGAAATCTCCAAAAGGAGGATGGTGCCTCACAATGATGATTCCACCTGGACTGTGGCCATGCCTCTAATCTCAGAAATACCATGTAAAGATCAGATTTGGACTACAATTTGCTCAGGACAATTTCAACGTGGCTAGCTGAGATGGTCCAGCCTTACATACCACTCTGGACAGGACTTGAGACAAGCCCTGAATTTTCCCGTTACACAGAGACCTGATAACAAATGTGACTGCCAACTCTCCCAGTACTTGACAATTATTCCAGTTCTTTTCAAGGTCCCCTAAAGATATCTGGGGGATCCTAGACAACAGGAAGTAATTGTAAGAACATGATACCCATATTCCCAAGAGGTGGGGTGGGTAGTTTTGTGTCATTCAGTGGGTTATGGATATTTGTCATCATTTAAGGGGGTTGGTTACAAGATGTTATTGTTAATGGTCAGGAAAAATCTGAAAAAAGGAGATTAGATTCAGAGATCTTATTCTAAAAGGAAAAAGGGGAGATGCTGAAATAGGATAAAAAGGTAGATTCTTCAATCTACTTTTAACTCAAAAAAAGTAGTTACTAATCTTAAATATTTTACATTGGATTGGATTTTGGTATATTGATACAAATTTGAGGTTATTTTTGTTATATTGTATATATGTTATAGAAATGAAAGATACAAGTAGATTGTTGAATCTACTTTTAAACCAAAAAAGCAACTACTAGTTTTCAATATTTTACGTTGATGTGGATTTTTGTGTATTGATACAAATTTAAGGTTATTTTTGTTAGAACATACTGTACATATATTTTGATTCTAGTTCAAGGTATTGCACCTATACAGCTCATCTGACAATGTAATGTAAATTTATAGTCCTTGAAAGTTATTATTATGAACTATTTAATATAATAAAAATGCAGGTTGGTAGTTAATCACCTATTACAATCAAACTGGTAGTTATGTTAGGTATGTTTTCAAAGTTAAGCAGAGATATATTTTAGATAGGCACGTGGTCTTCAAATACTTCAGAAAACTACAGAACATGGTATTTAAGATGTTTTAATAACATAAGGTTCTTTTTTATTTTATGACAATGAGACATGTCTATTCCTGGCAGTACCAATCTACTTCAGAGAAGATGATGACTATTGAAGAAACTCCATATGGAGTTTACTTTCTTTGTGGCAAAAGTAAGTACTAGGCAAGAAAATGCTCTTGTCTTGACTGCTGACAATATGCTGTCCAAATTTGACAAGTAGGACACATAAAAAATGACTGCTGAACATTGCCAAGACAAGGCAGCACAGACCTTCAAAAATTCTGCTTCACAGAAAAGTCTGTCAGATATTCTAGGTCTATAGGCCAAATATGGATGCCTCAATGTTGCAGAGGAACCTTGAATGACTGTCCAGGTAGCAAGCTGTTTCTGCCAGTTCTTAATTTGGGAAGTTTTTTGCTGGGCACTTCCTATTTACTCAGGTAACATGATATCCTTTTCAGGTCTCTGATGGAGTTGAAGACTAGATAGTTAT
Organism: Peromyscus melanophrys; assembly: GCA_902168415.1. Classification (NCBI taxonomy): domain Eukaryota; kingdom Metazoa; phylum Chordata; class Mammalia; order Rodentia; family Cricetidae; genus Peromyscus; species Peromyscus melanophrys. Next base: position 8,803 of record CABHPR010103355.1, on the reverse strand, counting down.
AGTTTTCAGTGTTACCAGACTCAGAAAAGAAACTCACTAAAGAGGTATAAAGTGTGTAAGGTTGAGAGACATAAAAAGAGTTTGGGGTTGATAATGCAAGTTAGGATAGAAAATGAATTAGGTACAACACTTTGGACTCAACAAGATAGCATAGATAATGGAATATTTTCTCTGAATTTGTCAAATGCAAATGGACTTGTAGATGAAATTCTAAATGGTCTTATTAAATAAGAAACACAGAGCCAAATACTGAGTTAAAAGCCCAAGAGATCAGAGCGAATAGCCTTTAGCTTACCAGTCGCTGCCGTCCTTCCCCTGAGAGAGAGACATTCTTCCTGTGTCCTGTCATTTTATTGCCTTTCTGTTCTGCCTTCTCCTTGGCTCTAAACCCAACCACATGACTTCCTTGTTTCTGCCTGTCTATACAGACCTCCAGGTCTCTATGGTTGGTACTGGGAATAAAGGTGTGTGTCACCATGCTTGGCTGTGTCCTTGAAAACATAGAGACTCTGCTTGCCATGTGATCAGATTAAGGGTTTGTGCTACCACTGCCAGACTTCTGCTTAATGGCTGTGACCTCTGATATCCAGGCAACTTTATTTATTAACATACAAATAAAATCACATTTCAGCACAAATAAAATATCACCATATTGACTAAACATTGTTAATGCAATTCTTACCTATATAAATTTGTATATAGTTATTATACTTATTGTATATGGTTTTTCTATGTTAGTTAAAACCTCTTTCTGTTTAGACAAAAGAGGGAAATGTGTAATATTTTGTTTGTGTTCTGACAAATAAAACTTGCCTGGAGATCAGAGGGTAGAGTTAGCCACTAGTTAATCATAGAAGCTGGTCAGTGGTGGCTCACAACTTTAATCACAGCACTTGGGAGGTGGCGACAGGAACTTACAAGGTGAGGTCGAGACAGAATCTCTGCCTTTTTGGTCAGAGGATCTAGAGGAGTAGGAGGTCACTGGTGGCTGCTTCTCTGTTTCCCTATTTTTTCAGGTTATTACCCTTATGTCTGACTCCTGTTTTTATTGATAAGATTAATTAGATGTACACTTTAGAGTTCATTTTTTGTGTTGGTTAAGCAAGTCTGCACATTGGGCTTACCTTGAAGTATGATTAAGAAACCCAATAAGAATCCATTGGAGAAAAAAAGAATTTTTTTTGTTAGTTGATTTCAATTGGAGACAGCTTCTTCATTTTGGGTGGGAGCTGGTGTTTACTTCTAACTCTTTTTTAAAAAATTTATTTAATTTTTTTCATTCTACATACCACAGTTTCCCTTCCCATCTGTCTTCCTGCAACTCCCAAACTCCTCCTCTGACTTACCCCCATTCACTCCTCCAAAAGGGTAAAGCCTCCAAAAGGAGTCAACAAAACCTGGTTCATTTAGTTGAGACAGTACCAAATTCCCCCTGCCCCTGCATCAAGGCTGAGCAAGGCAACCCGCCATAGGGTATGGGCTCCAAAAAGCAAGCTCATGCACCATGGATAGATGCTGATTCCACTGACAGTGGCCCCTCAAACAGAAAAAGCTACACAACTGTCTTCCCACATATAGAGGGCCTAACTCAGTCCCATGTACACTCCATAGCTGTTGGTCTACAGTTTGTGAGTTCCTACAAGCTTGGTTCAGTTGTCTCTGTAGATTTCCCCAACATGATCTTGACCCCCCTTGCTCATATAATCCCTCCTTCCTCTCTTTGACTGGACTCCTGACGCTCAGTCTGGTGCTGATCTCTGAATCTCCTTCCATGAGTTACTGGATAAAGACTCTATGATGACAGGGTATTCACCAATCTGATCACAGGGAAAGGCCAGTTCAGGTACCCTCTTCACTATTGCTAGTAGTCTTAGCTGGAGTCATCCTTGTGGATTTCTGGGAATTTCCCTAGCACCAGATTTCTCCCTAACCCCCAAATGGCTCCCTCCATCAATATCTCTTTCATTGCTCTCCCACTCCATCCTTCCCTCAGCTTGACCATCCCCTTCTAATTCCCACTCATAGTGCCAGGATCCCATTAGTCTTGGCACACCTTGTTCATGCAGCCACTTTATATGTGCTTTAGTCCTGTGAGTTTGAAAGACAGAGCTTCCTTGAAGTCATCTGTCTCCTCCGGTGCTTAAAATCTTTCTGCTCTCTTTCCTGAATTGATCTCTGAGCCTTGAGGGCAGATGTTTGATGAATACATTTCATTTAGGGTTGAGAGAGCCAATGTCTTTCACTCTGCACATTGTTCTGTTGTCTTGCTCTTTGTTAATTAACATTTCTCCAAGAAGAAACTTCTGTGAGGTGAATTGAGTGAATTACTTATCTGACTATAGCAGAATGTTATTAGGAGTTACTTTATTGCTAAGTTTCCTATAGCAAAATAATACTATTTGATTTTCCTATAGGCTGATGAAACAGGTTCTTGGCCACTTGATCAGTGTTAGGGATGGGTTTCATCTTCCGGTATGGGCCTAAATCCAATCAGAACATGATTGATTGTTACCAGAGCATTGTGGTACTAATTCACTAGGATATCTTTCAGGCATGCCAGTGGTGTCAGCTGTAGGATTTCTACCTACATGGTCAATGATTACCATCCTCTTCTGGTAGAGTTCCAGTACCATGTGAACTACTGAGTAGGGGTGAAACTTCTACTTACTACTTCAACTTTTTCATATTTAATGAGATATATAAGTGTTGTCTTGAGTAATAGGACCCTAGGCTCAGTTTGTATAGAGTAACCAATAGCCCTCTCAAGAGCCTCTGATGTGTGTGGGTTTCTGTGAACCCCCTTAAGCCTAAGACCCAAAAACATGTAACCAAATCCTGGCACTGAAGGTTTTACTGGGTGTCATTTTTTGTTGTTTTTTGTTCTTTACATATTTTAGATACTAACCCTCTAGCAGATGTATAATTGGTAAAGATCTTTTCCCATTCTGTAGGCTGCCCCTTTACCTAAATGATGGTATGCTTTGTTATACAAAAGATTTTCAGCTTCATGAGGTCCCATTTATTAATTGTTGGTCATAGTCCCTGTGCTAACATTGCTCTGTACATATAGATTCCTTCCCTGTTCCCAGAAGTTCAAGTCTATTTCAAACTTTGTCTTATATTATTAGACTCTTGTTATCTAGTCTTACAGTGAGATCTTTGTTCCATTTGCATTGAGTTTTGTGCAAGGTGATAAACATGGATCTGTGTGTACATGCAGCCCTCCTGTATGGGCAGAACTTTGGTTGAAGATGTTGTCTTTTTCATAGTGTATGTTTTTGGCAGATTGTGAAAATTCAGGGATCTACAATTCTGTGGGCTTGTGTTTGAGTTTTCAATTTGATTCCATTGATAAATATGCCTGTTCACATGCCTAATCCATGCTGTTTTTTATTATAAATCTATAGTACAACTGGAAAGTTGGGATGGTAATACCTTTAGCAGTTCTTTCATTATTAGGGCATAGTTTGTAGTATATGGATTTTTTTGTTTCCATTTAAAGCTGAAAATTGTTTTTCAATTTCTGTTAAGAATTTGTTGAAAATTTGATGGTGATTGTACTGAATTACAGATTGCCTTTGGTAGGATGAACATGTTCATAATACTAAAACTAACAATCTACACTTAAAAAAATTACCACCAAGTTACAATTCCATGGATTGTTTTAATTAGTCCTTTTGTGATTTACTCCACAGAAAATATGAATTACCTTGTTCAGCCTTCCCTTCATCTTTAGCTCTGATGTAAACATCAGTAAGTGTGTTATAACTACTATTCTTTTTGTAGTTCTAGGAACATGGGGTGAGACAATGTTTGACTCTTAAAATCCTGTTATACTCACTTGCAGTCATTTTCATCTGGCTCTCACTAGAAAGATGGTCTGAGTCATTCTATCTTTGCTTCTTTCTTGTCTCAGATGAAGATCAGTCTTTTCCTTGCATTGTTACAGTGATAAACTTGATTAAGTAGATACAAGAACAAAGGAGAACCACACAATAATATTAGCAGGGTCAGTATAATACTTGAGATCTTTTCTCTTATAACTCATCACTGTCAGACTTGAGAAGTGTCTGCTTAGATAAAATCAGAACCTAAATACCGAAACCATTATTTAGTATCAGTACACCCCTGTAGGCTAATTCTGTTATCAGGAGTTAAAAAAGTATAAATGGTTAGTGGTTTTCTTTAGTTTATGAACCATCATCATAACAGTCATTAATGTCCTAGTTTGCTTCTCTGTAGTTGTGATAAACACAATGAACAAAAAAACATGGGAACAAAGTGTTTATTAGGCTTACTCATTCTCTTCCCAGTCAATTACTGAGATAAATATGAGCAATAACTCAAGCTGAGAGCAGAAGCGGTAACCTGATTACTGGCTTGACACATTTAGCTTTTTCAGACTTTTTTCTTATACAATCCAGGACCAACTGACCAAGGGTGGCATAGTCCACTGTGGACTGTTCACCTTTATGTCAATCATTAATTAAGAAAATGACAAACAGACATGCCCATATACCAGTTTCATGGAGGCAATCCTTCAGTTATGGTTTCTACTTTCCAAGTACTTCCAGTTTGGGTTAAGTTGACAGGAAGTAAAGAGGACAGTAGTAACTGAGATTTTCATCAGAGGTCTCAAACCAAAGCATGCACTGTATGTCAGTAAAGTTCAGTGCCACGTCCCTGGGAACATGGATAGTGCTTCTAAAGTCACATTTATTTTCACCAGAATCCATAGTGTGTCATTCACTAGCAAATGCTATTTGAATTCCTCTATCCAAGATGGCAGGCTGTGGAAGCTGCCACTTGGATCATATACACAAAGACAACAGAATGCACCTTTTAGCAGTAAGGCTACACCATGCTCTTTCCACAGCATTCTAAGCTTACCATTGATTCAAACACAATTAGTCTCTATATCTTGCTCTCAGAATTGCACCCCAATGGTGGCCTCAATTCAGTGTCAAAGCAGAAAGAGTAGGTCAGGCAAGGTTTGCCTCACACAGTTTTGAGTTGGGGACCATGACGATCTTGATGAATTATGAGTTCACTGAAGGCAGAAATCCAAAGACTCCTGACACTAAACACCAGGACCAGATGATGTTCTCAAGCAATGAATCTGACTCTTTAGACACTCTCCCAACATAGCCAAGCTGTGTAGCACAATATTCTGTTCCACAGGGCCTGTAGGTTCTGCAACATGTGGGGTATGTCTTAGTTAGACTATTTTTGTAGGTTAATAATCTCTTTTCTTTTCATATTGTATCAGACTCATGTAAGAGTCAGAAGAGATATGTAGTACCTGCTTTTGTGATTATCTCCATATTTTCTGTCTACCCCAGTTTCTGATGGATAGCTATAATTTGGCCCATTGAATCAAAAAGTTGTTCTCTATGTTGTCCTGTAAGGCAAAGCAGTGGAGACCATTCCAGGCACACCTGGATCTGGGCTTGCATGCCTTGTAAACCCTCTTCCTGGAGCTGCACCATACTTTTCCATTGCACAATGACTCTGCATATTCACTTTCCACTATAGAGAAGAAATTTATTTTAAACAGATCATCATGAGTAGCTTGCTTTCAGATCCAGTAGGCACCCTTTAGTCAAGTGTGTAGAGATGTAGACCAATAGGTCCTCTAGTCCTTAGTCCTCTCCTGGGCTAATCCTCCAAATCAGAGCTATTTATGCTACCTAAGACTGTTGACACTAAGCATGATAAATTAATTTTTTATACCAATAGCATTTGTGAGTTTTCTACTTTGGGTATTATAGTATAAATAAGCAATGAGGTACAAAGAAATGTATAAAAAAATCATATCCTCTCCCTTTTCATTTCTCTGCTCATTTTATTCTTCTGATTCATTTTACCTATGTGCTTAGGCCATGGGGTATTGTGGAATATTATTTTAAGGTGTGTTACATTTGCTTATGCTGGGGAACATTTAATAATGCACAGATGTGTTGCATTCTTTTTTTTGTGTGTGTGTTGCATTCTTTTATGTTGCATTTGTTTACCTCTGAGAAGCTCTGTTACTTTGCCTCTCTGAAACACCTGATTGGTCTAATAAAGAGCTGAACAGTCAGTAGCAAGGCAGGAGAAAGGATAGGCAGGTTTGGCAGGCAGAGAGAATAAATAGGAATAGAGATCTGGGAGGAAAGGATCGAGGAACAAGATAACAATGAGAGGAGGACGCTAGAGCCCAATCACATAGCACACAGCTAGTCACAGAGTAAGAGTGAAAGTAAGATATACAGAAGTAGGAAAAGTAAAAATTCCAGAGGCAAAAAGTAGATGGGATAATTAGAGTTAAGAAAAGCTGGCTAGCAACAAGCCAAGCGAAGGCCGGGCATTTATAAGTAATAATAAGTCTCCAAGTGTGATTTATTTGGAAGATGAGTGGTGGGCCCCCCAAAAGAGTAAAGAAAAAGCCCACAGCAACAATGGAGGACTGGTTCTTAAATTTTGAGTATTGTTAAACAAAATTACATTCATTTACAATATTCTGTGCAATCATGAGACAGTCATGATTGAATGTGATGCACAGAGCAGAATGGTAGATGTCTTTGTCACCCAAACAATATACCCCAGAGTTTCTGCAAAAACACTTTCAATATAGAATCTGCTTATATCTTAGAGACTAATAGAGTTCTAGGTGTGCCAACATGCTACAAGGAAAGGAAAACACTGTGACTCTATATTGAAACATCTTTCTCTCTTCTAGTGCGGAATTCCATTTTTTAAAGCAAATCTTTAGAAATTTAAAATTTTTTTGTTATGGCTCTCATAATTTATAGTGGCTATTGATGCATCCTGAGTGATGTCAGACTGGCCTCAAGAGACAAATGTTACATGTTTCCTCTTGCATGTGGATGCTAGATTTTAAGCTTTTATATGTGTGCTTCAATCCAGTACTCACAGAGATAAACTAGGTATAGGGGAACAGAGGGAAGAAGGAGATAAACTAAGAAAGAGGGAATGGAGTATAGTGTTGTAAAGAGATAAAGAAGAAAGTATAATAGCAGGGGAATGGGATAAGAGGGTAAGGCAGGAATGTGGTAAAGTGTAAACAACACTAAAAGTCTGTTGATAAACCTACTGGAAAATCAATAATGCAGAAGCTTCTGAAAATGTACATATATGAAAGAAATTTAAATGGACTCACAATACAATGTGGGAGATAATATCCCAACTAAACATATAATGCCACCAATAAAACCTCTAGTGACAGGAATAGGTTACATCATTTTGAGTCATTGGCCAAAAGGGTTCTGTACACTGCTCCCTGCTCCACACACACCAAAAAATCATAGGCTATTTCAATGCTATTAGTCACTCTCCACAACATGATGCCATGACCTTATTGCCAAAGACACTAATTACTTATGTGATTGAACATAGAGAATCAAGCTATTGCACAAATACAAGTTTTCATCCCTACTGAGTAGTCTAGTTCATGGTACTGGAGGTTACAGTACATGCTACCAGAGGAGGGGTGAAACTGTCAATATCAAACAGCTGTAAATCCTGAGAACTGAAACAGTGGCCTGCCTGGGAGATATATTAGCATTATACTGTTGCAAGTGTTATAAGAATCAACCACATTTTGACTGGACTTAGGGTCCAGTCCATGAGATGGAACCCATAAAAACAGCACTGAAGTGGAAAGGAATATGAGATTAGATAGGTCCTGGAAAAACCGCCTATTCTTTTTTTTTTTTTTTTTGGTTTTTTCGAGACAGGGTTTCTCTGTGTAGCTTTGTGCCTTTCCTGCAACTCACTTGGTAGCCCAGGCTGGCCTCAAACTCACAAAGATCTGCCTGCCTCTGCCTCCCGAGTGCTGGGATTAAAGAAAACCGCCTACTCTTATTCTTCAAAAGGAACACTGAAATAAAATGACTCCTAAAGAACTGTTCCCATAGAATAGTGCCTCAGTTCACACATATCATACAAGCTTATTCCTGCAGTAGATGGCAATGAACACAGAGACCCACAACTGGAAAATTCACAGATTGTGAGAGACATTGAAATACTTAGTCTTCAATGGGATGTCTTCATCATATCCCTCCTCTCAAGGCTTATGGATAGGTACAGTAGAGAAGGGGGATAGATTGTAGGAGTCTCTGGACCTGACCTGGAAGCCTTCTTCCTGGGGTCTAGCTCCCACAACATTGGAAGACATTAGACAAGCTGCCAAGATTGAAAAGCAACCAATAGTCTTACCCTGACATAAGATGTACAAACCACAATGACCAGCCAGGCAGGATATCCTCAAGGGTAAGGTAGTAGTAGCCTTTATATTTGGGGGGTAGCCAGTAGCCATCTAACTGGTGTTAAGGCCTTTTCAATAGATGGGAATTCATTGGTACTCCAGGTCACGGAATCCCAGAGGAGAACCTACTGCTGCCACTTTACTAACCCAGTTTAACTTCTAATTCATTTTAAATACTTATTCTCATACCTATAGATAAGTATAGCTCTTATTCCCCATCAAAGAAGCTTCCTTTTGCAATATATGGAAATCATCAGAAAAACCCACAACTGGATAAGGGCTACTGAGAGGGAGAATTATTACTCTTCTCCACAGGCAAACTCCTGAAAAGTTAGCCAATACCAATTGGTCATCCCTGAACAAAATGAAACATGGGGCAACAATAAAGGGACTCAACAACATTATACTTATGTATACATATGTATACATATATAGATAACATATAGCAATATAACAACTATGATAACACAAATTGATAACAATGTGACAATAGTAATTAAAGAAGTCATGAATTTGAGAGGGAGTTGGGACACA
>CABHPR010103354.1:0-13854 GCA_902168415.1 Peromyscus melanophrys | reverse complement strand
GTGTGTGTGTGTGTGTGTGTCAGAGGACCACTCTGTAAGCTAAGATCTCGCCTTCCACCTTTAAGTGGTTCCTGGGGATCAAGCCCAGGTCATCAGGCTTTTGTGACAAGTAACATTTGCTGAATCATCTCGCCAGACCCTTTTGCAATCTTTTAAAATTAAAAGATTAATTAGTTAATTTATTTATTTATTTTGGTTTTTCGAGACAAGGTTTCTCTGTGTAGCTTTGCACCTTTCCTGGAACTCACTCTGTAGCCCAGGCGGGCCTCGAACTCACAGAGATCCTCCTGGTTCTGCCTCCTGAGTGCTGGGATTAAAGACGTGTGCCACCACCGCCTGGCTTAAAATTCATTTTTATGTGTATGTGTATTTGTCTGCATACATGCCCCCGTGCCCACCGTGTGCAAGCTGTGTCTGAGCCGGCCAGAAGAGGGCACCGGACTCCCTAGAATGGGAGTTAGATTGTGAGCCACCATGTGGGTGCTGGGAAGTGAACCTGGGTCCTTTGCAAGAGCACTGAGTGCTTTTAACCGCTGAGCCACCTCTCCAGTGCCCCCCCCCCTTTTGTTTTGAGATGGATCTTGTGTAGCCCTGGCTGGCTTCAAACTTCTTATGTAGCCGACGTAAAGTTGCCATCCCACTGAGTTTGGACAGATGTAGACCATTGTAAAGCTACATATGTACATCAAAAAAACAAAACAAAGGCTTACTGGCCAGTGTGACGTCATAGCAGTATACTCCCAACGCTAAGCAGGGGGAGGCAGGAGGATGGTGGGTTCCAGGTCAGCCTGGGCTACACACGGAGACCCTATCTCTCAACGGCAACTACAACAAAAGCATCTTTGCTTTTAGAGAAAATACAGGCCGTGGCTGGATAACTGGGGACCGATAACCAGGAAGAGGGCAAAAGATTGCCAACGGCAAAGGTAAGGGGATAAGGAAGAGCCCTGCCTCCCTGGCACCTGCTTAACCAGTGTTTTTAATGGAAAAATTATGAATGAATGAATGAATGAATGAATTTTTATTACTCTTCAGTCACACTCTGTGTCCCCAGCACTAAGGACAAGCCACAGACAAGCCATTGTTACCCAGGACAATCTGCCTTGTTCAGATGGGGAAACCAAGGTCCAGAGAGAGGCAGACACCTGCCTGGACCTTGAAGCTTAGAAGCTGGATTGGATTTGGGGTTACCAGGCTCAGGGGCCTTGGCCTCCCTTCTCCTGATAGAGTTAAGGAGTCTAAATTGTGCATGTCCCCCTTGCAGGTCACCTCTGTGCCACAGGAATGGAGGGAGCCTTGGCAGAGCATGTCAGGGTGGAGCCTTTCCATAGGGTCACGCCCCTGCTGGAGAGCTGGGCACTGTCTCGGGTGGCAGGCATGCCCGTCTTCCTCAAATACGAGAATGTGCAGCCAGCTGGCTCCTTTAAGATCCGGGGCATCGGACATTTCTGTCAGCAGGTGAAGGAGGGTGGGCCCAGGGCTGGGGAGGGGAGTGAGGTCCCACAGGCTGTGGAGGAGGTGGGGGCAGGATAGAAGGAGAGGAGTGTTGGGCGTGGATGGAGCACCCCCGCCACATCCCACAAAGGCCTCCATGACTGGAGTGACCCTCAACTCCATCCTTTCTCTCTCCAGATGGCCGTGAGGGGATGCAGACATCTGGTGTGCTCCTCAGGTGACCCCATGCCTCTCTGTTTTACTAGGAGTCCTCAGGACTGGGGTGGGGGCAGGGGAGCCAGCTAGAGCGTCTGTCCAGGGCTTGACTTCCTTCCTTCCTTCCTCCCTCCCTCCCTCCCTCCCTCCCTCCTTCCTTCTTTCCTTTGTAAAGGCTACGGGACTCCTGATCCTCCTGTCTCTACCTCCTGAGTGCTGGGATTACAGGTTTGCACCACCACAGCCCAGTTGAGCTTCGTTTTAAGGAGTAGCTCATCCAGGCCACAGTCTCAGACAGCCACATCATCTGTTTTCAGTCCCTTCCCCATAATCCTAGATTTGTGGAGGTCACAAGCGACAGAGACCCATCTCACAGAGGTTTAAGCTGCAGGCTCCAAGTTCCGAACACACTCAGGATAAATGGCTTTCAGGCATGGCTGGATCCAGCCGCTCTCTTCTGTCCCTCTCCGTCTCTTGCTTTTTCTTCTCCTTTGTCTCTTTGTCCAGACCACATACTCACCCCTGAAGCAGTAATGAGTGAGGAGGTTGCGTTCTCTGATTGGCTCGATGTAGATCAGGTGTCTTCCTTTGCCCGGACGACTTACAGGGAGAGGGCAGTTGCGCGGTCTGAGGAACTCCTCTCTCCACTGCCCCCAGGGGGCAATGCAGGTATTGCAGCCGCTTACTCAGCTCGGAAGCTGGGCATCCCTGCCACCATCGTGCTCCCAGAGACCACTTCCAAGCAGGTGGTGAAGCGGCTGGAGGGGGAGGGGGCCGAGGTCCAGCTGTCTGGGAAGGTAAGGAGCGGAAAGCAAGGACAGAGAGCTGGCTGGGTGGGTGGGGTGCTGTGTCCTCCCCCACCGCACTCCAGGGCATCGCCTCTGTTTATTTTGGACGGACACTGGCCAGAACCAGCGTTTTGGTCTTCAGTCTTCTCTCGGGAGGTTGGAGGGGAGAGAGAAGGGGTGGGACAAGGGTTTAGCACTGTAAGCCCTGGGACCTCTGGACCTGCTGTCCCACCCCGAGAAGACTCCTGTCAGAGGGCTGGAGAGTGTTCCCCATCCTCACTGACTCTTGGTTGGTGCTGGGACCTGAAAGGCTGGCAGTTTGATAAGACAAAGTCTTCGGTGATGGCTGTGTCATTTCTTGCTTTGAGACCCCAATGAGAAAGTAATGGAAACATCAGAAGAACCACACACACACTGAAGCTGCCCCTGTAACCATGGTGCCCAAAGCTGCCTCTAAATACTGTACTGTGGAGCTTCCCTCCTTCCTCCCCGCCCTTCCTTCTTCTCTTGCCCTCTGCTTTTTGTTTTGTTTGTTTTTGTTTTTGAGACAAGGTTTTTCTGGGTAGCTCTGGCTGTCCTGGATCTCACCATGTACCCCGGGCTGGCCTCAGACTCACAGAGATCCACTTGCTTCTGCCTCCCGAGTGCTGGGAGTAAAGGTGTGCTCCACCACATCCCGCTAATTTCTTCTTCCTTCATCCACTTACCCATCCATCTATCCCTGAATAGGGCGGGGTGGAACGGGAAGCCCACCCTGCGGGGGCAGGGCATGTCTGTACCACCTGGGGTTTCCTCAGCGCTCAGGAGGGTGGTGCCACTGAGTGGGACAATAGCAGCTGCCACCCACAACTCTCAATCCTTATTGGTGGAGTCTGCCCCAAGCACATGCTCCCTGTATCTGCAGCTCACTTTGTCTACTACCCAGACAAGCTCTATGATCAGGGGACACCCAGAAGGTAAGCTCTGGGTGACCTGTGGTGGGCACAGGTGTCAGGGGCCAGCTCTGCCTACGTCTACGCTTCAATTCACCTTGGGTCATCATTGGGTGACGGAGGCTCTCATGGATAGGCTGCAGGGACCCAGACGATATGTGAGGGATTTGTCCCCTCCTGTGGGTCTGAGGTGGGCTCCATGTCACCAGTCCTGGAGTTTATTGGCTCTGTACACCCTGAGGGGTTCTGGCCCTGCTCTCAGGCATTTGGGTTCCTTTGAGTTTGAGGGACGCACGTGATGTCCTTTGGCCCATGCAGAGGTTGTGGTCCTCACCCTGGGAGGTATGGTATCTCTCAGGAGGGGAGACCTGTAGGAGACTCCAGTCTCTGCCATAGTCCCTGTGGAGTCTGCACCCCAGCTTTTTCCAGGGCCTCGACTTCTCTTTAGGTCTGGGATGAAGCCAACACAAGGGCGCAAGAATTGGCCACGAGGGATGGCTGGGTGAATGTCTCGCCGTTTGACCATCCCCTGATATGGTGAGGCTTGTGGCTTTGTTCCCAGGGTGTCAGAACGAGGGACCCTCATTGAATCAGGGCCGGAGGAACCAGAGGCCCAGAAAGGAGAAGAACCTTCAAAGCCAGGCAGACATGGGTTCAGACCTTGCGTCTTGGGAATTACGTTTTGTGCAAAGCACCTTGCTGCCCACGCCTCAGTTTCTTCATCAATCCAATGGAAATTGTAATATAAAATAGTCTTTATCAAACATGTACCTTGGGGCTGGGTGCAGGCTGCTGGCATTCCCTCACTGTCTACTCATCTATGAGGTAGTTACCGGGAAGCCCACTGTGGCACAGAGAGGTCAAGACACTGGCCCAAGGGCACACAGCTGATGGGGGAAGAGACAGGGTTCTACTTCCAGAACCACAGCTGGTCCTAAGTCACAGGCTGGTCCCTCTTAACCTTCCCTGCTGAGGGTATTTCTTTCCAAAGTGGGGAAGGATTGAATGAGAAAAGGCAAGAAAGAGCCTGGGAGGGCCGGGCGGTGGTGGCGCACGCCTTTAATCCCAGCACTTGGGAGGCAGAGGCAGGCGGATCTCTGTGAGTTCGAGGCCAGCCTGGGCTACCAAGTGAGTTCCAGGAAAGGCGCAAAGCTACACAGAGAAACCCTGTCTCGAAAAACCCAAAAAAAAAAAAAAAAAAAAAAAAAAAAAAGAAAGAGCCTGGGAGGGTGGCGAGGAGACGGGTGTGTGGATGAAGGGATGAGTGGATGGAGAACAAGGTTGAAGCTGAGGGGACCCTGCTGCATCATCTTGCCTCTTTCAGTGGCCAAGGAGGGGGTCACCTATCATTTGTTCCACTCCCACCCCCCAGGGAAGGCCATGCCAGCCTAGTGCGGGAGCTGAAAGAGTCGCTGGGGACCCCGCCGGGGGCCGTGGTGCTGTCTGTCGGGGGTGGAGGGCTCCTAGCAGGTGTGACTGCGGGCCTGCTGGAGGTAGGCTGGCAGCATGTACCCATCGTTGCCATGGAGACCCGAGGGGCACACAGTTTCAACGCAGCCTTGCAGGCAGGCAGGCTGGTCACTCTGCCAGACATCACCAGGTGGGTCTGGGTGGAGCATCTGAGGGGGTAGAGGGTGGGATGTCTCTATCCTATGGCCTCTTTGTCCAGGCTTGTGGTGATGGGAGCACCCCAAATGTCTGCTTATCCTGAAATTCTAACCACTATCATGAAGTTAGAACGTGTGAAAAAAGCCGGGTCTATGGGTATACCTGTTGTTTGTTTTTTGGCTCTTTTGGGGGCCAAATAAATCCACACATGGAGGCTTTTTCTTAATTATGAATGCCCAGCCTTATCTTGGCTTAGTTTCTAGATGGCTTTCTTTAACTTTAAATTATCCCTGTCTATCTTTTTTGCCTCTGGGCTTTTCCTGTTCTCTTACTTCTGTAAATCTTACTCTTATTCCGTGGCTGGCTGGTTGTGTAGCTGGGTGGCTGGCCCCTGGAGTCCTTCTTCTCTGGCTCCTCTTTTTCAATTCTTTTTTCACCTGGCTCCTCCCTACCACTTCCTGTTAGCTAGGTGCCGACGCAGCCTCCTGACCACAGGTGAATTTTACTTCATCAAACACATCTTTGCATCATTAAACAAACGTTCCAGAGCATAAACAAAAGTAACACACCTTGAAATGATATTCTACAACACACGCCCCTGTCATTCCGACACTTAAAAGGCTGAGGCAGGAGGCTTGAGAATGAAGGTCCAGCCTGAGCTTGCATAGAGAGACCCTGTCTCAAAATAAAGGCGGGGGTGGTGCTGGAGAGGCCCAGTGGGTAATGTGCTTGCTTTAGAAGTGGGAAGACCTGAGTTCAGGTTCTCAGCACCAACACAAAATCTGGGTGCAGCGGTAGCATCTGTGACCCCAGAGCTGGGAGAGTGAAGAGTGGCGCATCCCAGAACCTTGCTGGCCACTCAGCCTAGCAGAAGAGGTGAGCAGGAGAGACTCCTCCTCAGAAACATGTAACACAAGCTGGTCAGCTTCCCCGAACTGCCGTAAGAAATGACCGCAAGCCGGGCAGTGGTGGCACATGCCTTTAATCCCAGCATTCGGGAGGCAGAGCCAGGTGGATCTCTGTGAGTTCGAGGCCAGCCTGGTCTACAGAGCGAGAGATCCAGGACAGGCATCAAAACTACAGGGAGAAACCCTGTCTTGAGAAAAAAAAAAAAAAAAAAAAGAAAGAAATGACCGCAAACTACACCAGGGAGACAGACATGGAGGATTGGTAAAGTTCCTGCCTTGAGACTGTGAGGACCAGAGTTCAATCCCCGGTATCTGTGTAAAACAGTGGAGTGTGGTAGTGTGTGCTTGAAATCTGGGGAAGCAGAGGCAGGTGGAGCTGGTATAGCTACTTTGCAAACTTCAGTCTAATGGAGCCTGTGTCAATAAAAGGGGGTGGGGCTTACTCCAGAGTGGCAGCCCAGCTGTTTAAGCCCTCACCAGCCTCGACTTATGCCCATCCTTGCTCCTCCCCCAAACCTGCAGCCGAACTCCAGGCTCCCCCACCCCCCTGCAGAGGCCTCTGTTTCTGTCCTTGTAATGGCTGAAAGCTTGTCCTGACTCTTTGCACATGTTGTTTCTATGCCCGGAACACTCCTCACCTGTCCTGCTTGTCTCCCCTCGTCTCTGGCAGCTTAGCTAAGATGTCACCATATAGAACCCCCACAGCTGTCTCCTGGGGTGCTCAGTACCATGTGGGCATTTATTCACTTGTACCCTCTGCCCTGTGCTGAGTATGGGACCAGGGCCTCACACATGCCGGGCAAGTGTTCCAGCTCTGAGCTGTACCCCAACCCTCTTTTTACTTTTTATTGAGACAGAGTTCCACTAAGTTGTCCAGGCTGGCCTTGAACTCTCTCTGTAGCCCAGGCTGGCCTTGAACTTGCCACCCTCCTGTCTCAGCCTTCCCAGGGTGGGGATGACAGGTCTGTACCATCACGCCTGGCTCATTACCTTGCTCATCACCTCTGCCCCATCTGTGGACTTAGTCACCCCAGCGACAGTAGTAACCACAACCAACACTTCTCTAAGCGTCCGGCCCTGAGTTAAGAAAGCGCCTTACAGGTTAGGTTTCAACTCGCTCCAGCCTTGTGACAACCTCAGAAGTTCCATTATTCCAATGAAGAAACCTAGACCCAGAGAGGTCAAGTGACTTTTCCAAGGCTGCACAGCTAGTACAGAGCCAAAGTCAGAAAGTAGATACACTCTGGCTCCAGCCTCAAGTGGTCTGGGTTCCTCGGGAGTCAGAGGTTCCCAGAGCTATCTCTGAGTTCAAAACACGGACTCTAGCTCACCATGGATAGTAGCAGGGAGGTGACCTCAGCACTGAGATCAAATGGGTCGGAATCCACGTTCTGGTATCAACTAGCTGTGTGTTCCTGATGTAGTTACTTACCATCTCTCAGCCTCCTTTCCTCTCACTCCAAGTGTGTGTGTGTGGGTGGGGGGGCTGTGAGGATTAGAACAGAAGTATGCACACTGGGCACATTCCCCTCTGGGGAGGGTCACAGGACATCCATCATCAATAGTAAATAAAGTGACTAGATGGCCAATGTCCCCTTCTGTGGTGGGTTTTTTGAGGTCAAGCTGGGGTAGGAGACCAAGCATGCTCGTGAGTCGCTCATGGGATGCACAACATCTGAGCATGTCTGGGCCTCCTGATGGGGACTTGTCTATCACAGGATGTGGGTGACCTGGGGCCTGCAGGGCGGATCTCTGATGTGTCTGCTCTTCTACCCACCACCCCAACAGTGTAGCCAGGAGCCTGGGAGCCAAGACCGTGGCAGCACGGACCTTGGAGTGTGCAAAGGAGTGTGAGATCCTCTCTGAGGTGGTGGAAGACAGGGAGGCTGTGAGCTCTGTGCAGAGGTTCCTGGGTGAGTGAGACCCAGGTCATCCACCTGTCCACCTCAACCATGTCCCCAGCATCTGTGACAGGACTGGCTGAGCAGTGGTGATGTCATGGGGTGTGTCCAGTAGTGGACGTGGGTGGGGGGCGGGGAGGAAGGGAAAGTCTTAGACAGTCTCAGGACATTTGCACATGCTCTGCCTCTGGACGTCCATCCTGGCCCCATCCCCTACGGCTTGTCTATAGTGATGACTAGTAATCCATTATGGTATGTCCTCCAGGAAGCCACCCTGATCTCCCCACATCACCTCACTAACTAGAGACTTCCAATACACTAACCCCTCTGCTCACAGCTGTCTAGTTTTTAATCTATTGTTGGGGTGTAACTGGGTGGGGGTGGGGTTTTGCGTCTTAGCCACTGTTATGTCCCTCGGGTCTTCCAAACACAGAGCCAGGCAGAGAGTGAGGTATTTGTTGAGTGAATGGATAAGTTTATGAGTGAGTGGGGAAGATGAGTAATGGATGGATGGGCAGTGGAGGGAGGGAAGGATGAATGGGTGTGTGTGGGATAGGTGGGTAGGGATGAATAGGTGAATGGATGGATGGGTGGGTGGATGAGTGGATGGATGGGTGGGTGGGTGGGATGGGTGGATGGGTGGGTAGGTGGGTGGATAGTTGGATAGATGGAATGATGGATGAATGGATGATGGATGGATAGATAGATGGATGGATAGATGGATGGATGGATAGATGGATGGATGGGTGTGTGGGTGGATGAGTGGATGGGTGGGTGGATCGATTGGTGGGTAGTCGGTGGGTAGATGGACAAGTTGATGAGCAGGCTGATGAATGAACAGTCACATGATTGGTAGGAGATGGATAGATGGCTCCTGGATGGATGGCTAGCTTTACAGAGGAAGGCTACACTGATGGATGGACAGAGAGACAGCCAAGTGATGGAGTAAGGAGTAGATCTGTAGAAAGTCAGACCTGTGATGGCAGAAGGGATGGGTGGATGGATGGATGGGTTGGTGGATGGATGGATGAATTGGCGGAATGGGCCCCTCCTGCTGAGCACTGACTGACAGCCCTCCCTCTTCCTCCCCACAGATGACGAGCGAATGCTGGTGGAGCCTGCCTGCGGGGCTGCCCTGGCCGCTGTATACTCAGGCATCCTGGGGAGGCTCCAGGCTGAGGGCCGCCTGAGGCTGGCCCAGGCTTCCATTGTGGTCATTGTGTGTGGTGGCAACAACATCAGTAACCAACAGCTCCAGGAGCTGAAAACCCAGCTGGGCTGCAGCTGAGGGTTCCCGGGGATCCCAGGGAGGCTCCTGGACACCTTCGTGGCCACCCAGGGGGCCTCAGTTCCAGCTGATGCTTCAGGTAGCCCATCTCCTTCAGGTGGTCCTCTTGGATTGCTCCCACAGGCTCCCTGCAGTCCAGTGAATAAACCTTCCTGAGCTGAGTGTGTGGCCTCCACGGATTCTGTGTTCTTACCCCTTGAGCTACACAGTCCTGAAGCAGGTTCTGAGACAGCGACTCCACATTACAGCATGAGTGGCTGCACTGAGTCTTGAAACACGTCCCTCCCTGGAGGAGATGATGTCACCTGCTTAACTGCCAGTAACTTTCCTCAGAGCTCTTCTCTACATCAACAGTCACCAAGGCCCTGCCAGCAAGTCCCTGGCACAGTGCACGCGTGCGTGGGCACGTGTGTGTGTGTGTGTGTGTGTGTGTGTGTGTGTGTGTGTGTGTAAATGACATAATGCACCAAGGTCACGAAGTTGGCATATGACCCAGCCAGGTGCAGACGGTACTTCTCAATGTCACTAAGTTATGCCAGCGTGAGTATGGAGGTGGCAGGGCTCGGGGGAGAGGGGTAGGAGTCATGTAGTGTGTCCCTCGCCCCCTTCCCAGGGGGTCAGGGCCTTCAGTCCTAGAAAAATCTCTTGGGACACAAGATGGCATCAACTCCGTTGAAACCACAAGGGGGCAGCAGAGTGTCTCCTATGGGGAAGGCATCTCAGGGTGGTCTTGTGTCCCATCCCGGCAACCCTGGGCTCTCTCCCAATCTGGGTGTTCTCAGATCCCAGAGGGGTCTGGGATACACCTTGTCTTTGTCTGGGGTCTTCTGATTCTCCTCACAGCCTGCCGGTTACAGAGCTCATCTCGAAGAATCACAGGTCAGGGTAAAACTCATTTCCCTGTGGCATGTGGGCCGTGTGGCCTCAGACAAGTGTCCTTCTTTCTCTGGGCCTGCAGCCTACAGACCATGACTCACCTCCTTCCTCAATGGCAGGATTCAGGCAGCAGTGACTTCTGCTCTCAAATCTGCTGCCTACACTGTCTTCCCCCCAGAACCCCAGACCTGGCCCTCACTAGCCAAGAATCCCCCCCCCACCAGACACCTGGGAACCAGTTCCCAGTTCCTTGGGGCCGCAGTTTGTGAATCTGCCAGGATAGAGACTTTGGTGCCGTGAGTCCTGGAGCTGGATGCAGCCAGACCTGAGTCCATCTTTATTCTTGCTAATGATCCAGAGCGTCCTGAGCGGACACTCCCTTGCTCTCTCTGTCCCAGTCTGGGCTGTGACACGGGCTGATGGGGGAGGGCAAATGTGGACCTGCCATGTGTCTTAGGGCTTTGGACCATTTTGTCTCATAATGACCCATGCTGCACGGACAATTGCTATCCGGAATTTAAGTGAGGAAACTGAGTCAGAAGAGTTGAACGACTTGGGCTGGGCCGCACAGCTTATGCACAGACTCTTCCTTGTGCCCACTTTCTCAGCCTGTCTCCCCTGCCTGCCTTGCTCTCTAGGCTTCTGACTCTTACACATCCTTCAAGGGACTGCCTCCTCCCTGAAGCCTCCCAGGGCTGTCCAGGCTGGCAGTGTTCCTCCCTTCTCCTGTCCCTGCACCTGAGTGGCAGAGGTTGTCTCCGGTCCAGGTGCTGGGGATCCCAGGCAGCCCTGACCTGGCCTCAGCCCCGTGGCTGTCCCTCCTGAGAGACTTGTCAGCTGCTGTTTGCTCCTTGTCCGGTCTCTGGAGCTTCAGATAACAGCCCCAGAGGACTGTTGACACACTCAAATAATGTGTGTGTGTCCCTGAGCTCAGTTTAGACCCGCTGCTTGACGCCCAAGGCATTTGAAAGCAGGGAGGGTGGAGAGAGTCGGGGGACAAAGGAACTGGGGACATTGTAGACTTGCTGTGGCAGGACCCTGTTCAGTGGGTGGACCCTGACTCTGCCATCTCTGGGCTCTCTGTTGGGAGAGTGGAGCCTGGGAGACGGCTGGGGTCAGAACGCATTTGCTTGGGGCTCTGCGACCTGTGTTTGTGGTGTGTGTTCCTGCTCACATGCAGCCTGCTGGCCTTGCCGTGACTTCCACTGCCCCTTCTTCTCAGCTACTGGGGTTCACCCAGACCCTCTGTCTCATCTTTAAGCTTTGGCTGGCAAAGGGGCTGTTGTCACCTTGGAGCAGGTGGGAGGAGGGAGGGAGGCAGAGTTAGGTGGCAGCTGCTTGGCCCTTTCAGCTGGGATGGCGTTGTTGAGAAATGGCACTTGAGGTGTTAACCTCTGGCTTCCACATGCACACGCACACACATGTGTGCTCATCTACATGCACACACACATACAATGTATAGCTGATGGAGGTTTTAAAAAGAGGTGAGGTCGGGTGGTTGGTGGAGCATGCCTTTAATCCCAGCACTTGGGAGGCAGAGGCAGGCAGATCTCTGTGAGTTCGAGGCCAGCCTGGTCTACAGAGTGAGTTCCAGGACAGCCAGGACTGTTGCACAAAGACTGTCTTGGAAAACCAAAAAAAAAAAAAAAACCCCAAAAAACCAAAACCAAAACCAAAAACAGAAAGAAGAATGGGGGAGGGGGGAGATGGTGAGGAAGACAGGAGAGTGTGTGTTGGAGAAACCACACAGGCCGTTTTATTAGGATGGACTATTTAAAAGAGTCCTGGCTCATAACTACGTCAATATGAATCTTTCACAGATAAGAGGGGAAGCTGCTTTGGTTTTTTTTTTTTTTTTTTGACAGCACTAGGAGCCAAAGCCAAGCCTTACACATTCTAAGTAAGTGTCCTACCACTGAGCCACTTCCACAGCTTGGAAAAGGTAAATTTTGCACTGAGGCCCAAAAGCACCCAAGAGGAGGGAGGGGGAGGGCCCCAGTAGCAGCACATGCAAAGGTCCTGGTGCAGGATTATATTCCCACGGCATGTGTCCTTCAGCCCCGTGCCCAGATTAGGACTCCCTCCATTTTGAGCTAACTTGACCTTTGAGTGGACAAGGTGGTGTACTCCCCACTCCCTTAGATTCAGAACCCCTTATAGGAGGGTAAGGTGGACCCTTGGCAGCTAGAGGGGTTGGCTGCACACAGTGTGGGGTTGCACCCTGCCCACCGGAGCCTTTGTGTCTAGGGATATGTGGGCTCACAGTGGATGGCTGACCTGCTCACAAAGGGATCTGAAACAGCTGGCATCTGCTGGGTCTCTAATCAGGTCAATTTTTGAGGACCCAGACCCATGAGCAGCCTCCTAGCTTGGTTTTCTTGCCTGTCTTCCTCGGCCCTCTGGCTACAAATCACAGCTGGGACTTTCCTCCTCTGGCCCCGTGGTCTAAACGGAGCCCTCTCCCAGGTCTCACCTGCCTCTCCCCTCTCCAGTGTTTGTACTGTTTAAATTCCACCAAAAATGTCACGGGCGGGCTCCACGCCCGGCTTCCAAATTCCCTGATAAATCCAGCGGTTGGCAACCCCGGGAGAGGCTTTGTGCAGCAGGGAACCCCATAAATCACCCACTGCCACTCCGGTGTGGGCAATATCTTATGTAAAAAGGTGTTTCCTGGGAGCGCCATGGGCAGGAGAATCCTATTACAGGCCGCCCCATTAATTATAGAGAGTCAAGCAGCCCCTTTCCTGCGATTTTTTATCTTAAGTCCAGAAACTGATTGCCGTCCCCAACCCTTCCCCGCCAAAAAGACCGAAAGAATAAAATCAGTGTTTGAAGAACAAATGGCCAAGCTGCTCCCTTTACAATCGGAGTGGGGTCTCTCTTATTCCTCGGAGGGTGAAAGTGTGGAGGACCTTGCTGGGCCTGGTGCGGTCTCATGACACCTCAGTCCCTGGAGGTGGGTTTGATGCAGGAGGGGAACTGAGGCTGCGCTGAAGTCACACAGTTTGGGCGATTCTTCTGAGATGTGGAGGTAGGGTGAAAACACACCAGGCTGGGTGATGAAAGACCTGGGTTCAAATCCTACCTCTATTTCTTTTAGATTTCATCCCACCTAGTGGGTGAATGAACCCCTCAGAGCCTCGGTTTCTTCTTCTGCCATGTGGGAAGTAAGATCTTGACGGCTGCCCGGGGGGTGGTGGCACATACCTTTCATCTCAGTACTCAGGAGGCAGAGGCAGGCAGATATCTGAGTTCCAGGCCAGCCTGGTCTACAGAGTGAGTTCCAGGACAGCCAGGGCTACACAGAGAAACCCTGTCTGGAAAAGAAAAAGCAAACAAGCAAACAAAACAAAACAAAATAAAAATTTAAAAGAATGCAAAAATGAATAATAAAAAATATCAATGTAACTGGGGCCTGGGCTTATGACCTTTCTCGCCCTACTCCAACTCAGGCCAAGCAGATTCTCCCATTCTTAAAATGTTGCTGACTTGTTCACCTTTTGTTTCAAAAATATATTTTAAATTTAATTTATCTTGTTCGTTGAGTTTTTTTGTGGTATCCAAAGCTGGCATCCCTAGGCCAGGGCAGGGAGCACCCTCCAACATCTAACCTCCCTGGTGCCCTCCCCTCTCCTTTTAGATAGGGTCTCACTACGTCGTGGAGCCTCAAACTCACCATCCCCCTGTCTCAGCCTTCTGAATTCTGAGATTGCAGTGCCCACTTCTACACTCAGTGTCACTCTCTTTTCTTGTCACCCGTGGTTATTGCCCCTTCTTTCTCATGGTTACAGTGTCTCTCTGCACAGCACAGTATGACCAAATTGTCCAGACTGTATCCCCATCCAGGGGACTGTACTGTGCACACACAGTGGGCAGATCCCTGGTGAGCAGTTGAATGAATGA